>PVIA01001314.1:0-292955 GCA_004024845.1 Tonatia bakeri | reverse complement strand
TTCCCACCAAGATGCACTATGGTTCCCTTTTCTCCACAACCCCACCAGCACTTATTGTTTGTTGATTTGTTTATGGTGGCCATTGTGACCAATGTGAAGTGGTATCTCATTATGGTTTTAATTTACATCTCTCTGATGGCTAGTGATGCTGTGCATCCTTTCATATGTCTCTGGGCCCTCTGTATGTCCTCCTTGGAGATGTGTCTGTTCAGGTCCTTTGCCCATTTTTTAATTGGATTGTTTGTCTTCTTGGTGTGGAGTCATGTGAGTTCTTTATACATTTTGAAGATCAAACCCTTGTCCAAGATATCATTGGCAAATAAGTTTTCCCATACAGTTGGTCCCGTTTTCATTTTGCTAATGTTCTTTAGCCATGCAGAAGTCTTTTATTTTAATGAAGTCCTATTTGTTTATTTTTTCCTTTATGTCCCTTGCTCTAGGAGACATATCATTGAGAATATTGCTGTGTGGAATATCTGAGATTTCCTTGCGTATCTTCTCCTCTAGGACTTTTATGGTATCATGACTGATATTTAAGTCTTTTATCCATGTTAATTTATTTTTGTGTATGGCATAAGTTGGTGATCAAGTTTCATTTTTTTTTTGCATGTAGCCATCCAAATCTCCCAACAGCATTTGTTGAAGAAGCTGTTTTTATTCTATTTTATGCTTCTGTCCCCTTTGTCAAATATTAATTGACCATAGAGACTTAGGTTTATTTCTGGGTTCTCTATTCTGTTCCATTGGTCTATGTGTCTGTTCTTATGGCGGTACCACCCTGTTTTGATTACAGTGGCCTTGTAATACAGCCAAAAGGGGGTAGGATTGAGGGTGGGAGTTGGGGGTAGGGGTGGGGCAGGGGTAAGTGGTGGTGGGAAAATGGAGACAACTGTATGTGAACACCAATAAAAAATAAACAAATAATAAAATATGAGATCTATTACTACTAAATATTTACAAAAAAGAAAAAAAAAGAAAGCGAGACCCATTATATGCTGTCTGCAAAAGACCCCCACCCCAGACTAATAGTAAGGGGATGGAAAAAAGATATTTCATACAAATGGAAAGGAAAAACAAGCTGGGTTAGAAACATGTTGTTAAAATTCTCAACAAAATATTAGCAAACAGGACTGAGCAATACAATAAAGACATTATATACCATAATCAAGCTTGATTTATTCTGGACCTACAAGGTTGGTACAATATATGCAAATCAATAAACATGATATACCACATAAAAATATGCAGGATAAAAACCACATAATTGTATCAGTAGATGCAAAAAAAAAAGCATTTGATGAAACCCAGCACCCATTTGTGATAAAAACTCTCAGCAAAGAAGGAATAGAGGGAACATAGTTCAATGTAATAAAGGCCATATATGACAAATCCAGAGCCAACATCATATTCAATGGGCGAGGGCTACAAGTGTTTCCCTTAAGATCAGTAACAAGGTAGGAATTTTCATTTCACCACAATTAATTAACATAGTACCAGAATTGCTAGCCATAGCAATGAAACATGGATTTTGTAAAGCATCTGTCAATCTTGCTCTCTCAAAGGAAAACAAAACAAAACAATGTTCTGCACTTAAATTAATTTAATGGATGAACTTTCTGACCTAATGGCTCATGGAACAGCATGGCAATGAGCATGTCTTAGCTTGGGCTGCTGTAACAAAATACCATACACAGAGTGATTTAAACATCATACTTTCTAACAGCTTTGGAAGCTGGTTATGTCCAATATCAAGGTGAGAAAATTTGGTTTTTGGTAAGGAGCTTCTTTCTGGCATGCAGACAGCTTGCTTTGTAATTGTATCGCCACATGGTTGAGAGGAAGCTCTGATGTCTCTTTTCTTATTAGGTCACTGAACCCAATACCAAGACTCTACCCTCCCGATCTCTTCTAAATCCAATTCCCTCCCAAAGGTGCCCATCTCCTAATATCATTGCACTAAAAGCTAGGGCCTCACCAAGCTAATTTTGGAGGAACATAATCATTTAGTTCAAAACAGAGTTCAAGTCCTGAATTTTCTTGGCCATGGAATTAGTAATTTCCTGATAAATCTCTCTCACTTCACATTAATTTTGTTGCTATTAATAACAGGAATTCTTGGTTTCCCATATGGACTTTCTTTTGTCTTCTACTCTCAGTGCCCAGTGGGTGGTTTGGGACCTACAGGCTTGTCTTATTCTGTGGATTTTGTTTTTTACTTCATTTTCTTAGTCTTTATTTTATATACTTATTTTCTGTTTAGATGGGTTTATTTATTTATTTTCAATTTGTTGTTCCTTTTTTATTTATTCTCAGATTAATTATGTTTTCCATATGGAACAGCTGTCAGCCTTTACCAGTATTCTGTTTGATATAGTGTCACCAAAGGATAATAAATCAAGGATAGAGATTTATTATCCAAGAATCTATTTCAAGCCTTCTTTGGATCTACCTAAAGTTTATCCATACAATTTAAAATCTTAAATGGTCAGATTTTAGAAATCATCAATTTAACACACTCTTCTTGTACAGATGAGGGCATCAATATTCTGAGAAATGAAATAACTTCCCAGTCATCATATAAGAGGACTAGAATTCAGTTCTTCTGATCCAGGGCAATATTCTTTGTCTAGTCATTATTGCAGCATTTTCTTTCTCTAAAACTATTTTCTTTTCCAAAATTGGCTCTTACTTCCATTAGGAAGCATTGAATTAAGTCTGAGGTTTAGGTGCAATTCTGCCTGGGTAGATCAGGTTGGACTACATTAGTGATGAAAATTAGCACTTGTGTGTGCTGTGAGCTTAAAATAAGTCAAGGCTAATGGAAATCACCCAGTGTACCTAAAAGCAATTTAGCATTCCTTTCTGTTTTTGCTTCAGTTTTAAAAAGAATCTGCATATGTGGGGAGTTCAGAATGGATCTAAAATAGGCAGGTGCTTATATTTTCTGAAGCCCCATTTTAAATATCAAACATGTCTGATAAAATGCAATCAGTCTGGTTTTCCATGAGGTGTGGGGGTATGGGGCATAAACACACATTTCTATTGATGTAGAAAGATGTAGATGAGTGTATACATATATATGATATGTATAGCATGCACTGTTATATACATGTATTTATTTAGGATCCTGGGCTGTTTGAATCAACTTGACTCTAATCCTATGGGATTCAAAGGAAATAAAATGTCCAGGAGATATGCGGCTCATGCAACTTCATTTAGCTAAATTACATTTGGGTGGGCCAGTTATTATCAGTACATAGGAATTAACAATCTGGATTAAGTTTAGGTCTCAGTCCCATCATCCTTCTTACCTTCAATCCCAAATAGCCCCTTATCTTTGAATGAGACTAGTTTTAATTTTGTAACAATGGGAGTGGGAACTTTGGAGCACAGACAGAAAGAACATTACATTTCAGACTTAAATGCATAGGAAATTTTAATACAGCAGTTGTTTAGAACCTGATAGATCTAGTGACTGTTGTAGAATGCTCATGCATATAGATAATCATGCAAATAGATAACTCTCCAATGATAAGAGATAAATGTCAAAGTGGTTCAGTTAATGATTTTTTCTTTTAATTATTTCTGATCTTATTTCTTCACATGCCCTTTTTGCATACTGCACTCCAGATATCCTGGCCTTCTTAGCATGACTTGTTCCCTTGTCTGGGACACTGTTTTACCCCAAAGTCACATGGTTTACACTCTCATATTCTTAGGTTTCTACTCAAGAGTTACTTCCTCAGAGAAGCCTTTGTTGACCAAACTTTCTAAAGCAGCACCCCAACACTCTATCCTTCTGTATGCTTGTGTTCTTCATAGAATTTTTCACTAAGAAGTTATAATATATCGGTTAGTTCATTTGTTTTCATCTGACTCTCAATACACTGTAAGTTGCATGATGTCTGTTTTGTTCTCTGTTTGTCTCCAGGGCCCAGAACAGGGTCTGTACTAAGCCAGTCCTCCAAAAGACATTTTAAATCAGAAGAATAATTTCATGCCTTTCTATTACCCATTTGGCCTTCATAGAGTACCTGCCACCTGCAGGGACATGTGCCTTTGAAGGAGTGCTGGTTATGAGCTAAGATATCCATTCTTTTTCTCAAACTTCTTTTTTTTTTTAAAGAAGTTAAATCTGAAGAATTTTGTAACTTTGGATTCAGTTTTTTACTATCAAATTAAAGCTAAAAATGCTGCCAGGAAGGAGGGAAAGCCAGATTGGAGGGGGAGGAGGCGAGAGGTAGAAGAAGGGGAAGCAGAGAGTTGGGGGAGGAGATGGCTGAAAGATCCAGGAAACCTGAGGAGAGGCAACAAAAACCAATTAAAGTTAATGAACTACAGCTAAGCTTTTTATTTTAGTTGTTTTTCCCCCCCTCACAGTATACCAGCCTCAACTTGGAACTATTTTTCTTGGAGAGACACTTTAAAAAGTAGATTGTTTCTTCCCTACCCCCACACTCAGGGAAAAAAATGACACTTTAATCAACAAAAGCATGAGGGTATGTTTTGTGCAGCTAGCTAGTGGATTTGTCACTTGGCCTTCGGCCTTGGTTTCACCACCCACTGAATTCTGGCAAAATCCCAGAATATCACAAGTTTTGTTATCTTCTATCTTCACATAAGCCGAGAGAAAGTCAGCCCCACTGAGTAGTTATCTGGAGACAGGAGGCGGAGGTCCAATTGTAGTATCTAATATTAGAAGTAGAGACGCCTCCAATGGTTTTTGGCAGACTGAGCCTAGAAAGAGTGGTTCTGGCTCTCCCACTCGCACGTCTTAAATAGTTTACATATCTGTTTGATTAATTTGGCTGGAAACGTGATTGCAGTTAATGTATTAGGTATAAAAGTTTAGAGGAAGATTTTCATCTCCATTATACCCATTCTCTGGAATAACTGATTCTGTCAATCCAACTATGTTTAAATGATGAGTACTACTAATAATGAACAACTATCATGTTTATTGAGTGCTCTTTATAACACATACACCCTCCATATTTGAATATGGTTGAAATATACTTCACTATCAGTTTTTATTCATTCAAGAGTTTGGCCAAAGACCACATTCAAATTTAAGATTCTATTCTAAAATGTAAAAAGTAGCATAAAGTGTACTAAATTACTTCAAAAGACATTTGAAATCTGAACTCCTGACATTCAGTTTTTCTTTTGAAGTATGTATTTAAAGACTCTGCTGTTCACAACAATTCCTTTCTCAACCTATTGCCTTCACCACAGGCTTAAAATTAGAATTTTTCTCTGTTTATTTCATTCCATTTATTCTCTTTTGGATTCTGAAATAATATATAGTACTTGTTTTTGCTCATAGAATTTTAGAGTCATAGAAGTAAGAGTGGCCTCACTGAACATTTGGCTGGGTGCTAACTCTTCTTTCTCTAACCCCAATTCCTTCTTCTCTATGTTTGAAAAGTCCTGGCATACTCAATATTGCTTGAGGCAACCTATCCTTTTTGGTAAAACTTAATGCTTATAGAGATAACTCTTATATTGACTAAAAACATACTCATATGTATATTGAAACTTATTGACCTTGGCTCATTTGGTGATTGATTTGTTCATTTATACTTACACAAGCACTTGATAATTATCTGTTAGGATTCTACCATATATAGAGGCTGTATTAACGCAGTACCACAAAATCAGTCTATTCTCTTACACCCCATCTCTCTTTTACACAGTTGGAAAGACAGACTGCATTTGTAAACACAAATATCCTCACTGTACTTTCGTTGACACAATGTATTTTAAAACTTGATTCTGTTTCTGGTCACTTTCTTTTCAAAAACCCTTTCTATGTGAATATGTCTTTTCAATGTGGACAGGAATATGAGGGAGATTTTTCACTATTTTCTCTATTCAAAAGATAAAAAAAACAGTGAAACCATTATCTTCCACATTTGAAGACATGCTGTCTCTTAATATTTCTTTTTTATTTATATATTTCGATGTTGGTCATTATATGCTTATATTATCTGAAAACTTTTGATTTTGAAATCAAGAGGAAGTACGATTAGGTCAGGAACTCTCCATCTTGTGTGTGTGTGCATGTGTGTGTGCTTGTGAGAGAGACAGAAAGGGAGAAACTCAACTTTTTCCCTATTGAAGTTTATCTTTAACAAATAATCACTCTTTCTGCCTATATACAAGGTATTTGCAAATAATTAAACAAGATAAACATTCTACTTACCAGTAGACAAAAAGGATATGATGGATAATTCTCCAGAAAAGTGAATAAAAATGTCTAATACACATATTCAGCCCTCATTTGTTATAAAAGTGTAAATTTAAACCTCAATAAAATACATTTTAACTCATCAAATTGCCAAATTTTAGTTGATTTGTTTTAAAATTTTAAATCAAAACTTGTGGTAAGGAAGTTACATGCATTCATTTACTACTTGTTTGGATATAAATAGTTAACATATTTGCAGAAGTCAACTGGAAAATATGAAGGAAAAATTGGACATTAATAACATATCCTTGATCATATTGCAAGAAAGTAAATACATTTGACATAATGATTTATATATAAAACTGTTCAGTACTTTTATGGCAACAAAATTTGAAAATATACATCCAACGCCCTGGCTGGCGTAGCTCAGTGGATTGAGCGCGGGCTGCGAACCAGGCATCGCAGGTTCGATTCCCAGTCAGGGCACATGCCTAGGTTGCAGGCCATGTCCCCCAGCAACCGCACACTGATGTTTCTCTCTCTCTCTCTCCCCGCCCTTCCCTCTCTAAAAATAAATAAATAAAATCTAAAAAAAAAAATTGTTCTTTAAAAAAAATATATACATCCAACAATAGAGAAATCTTAAATGCATATTGATACAATTAATGAAACATTGCACATTTGCTATCATTTTCCAAAATATTTAATGACTTAAAGGACACTTCAAAGTAATTTTAAATGAAGAAAATGAAGTATTCAATTATATCTAGACTCTAACTTTCATGAGTTCAAGAGCTTCTGTTCCCGATGTCTAGAATATTGACAGACAGTTGAAGGCATGCTGTATATATTTGCTAAATTAAGTAATGAAATAATATGCAGTATGTTCCTACTTAAAAAGCACATGTATACACATATATAAAATTAAAAAAACGTTAAAATGCTAGTAATGTCAATTTTTGTGTGTGGGTCATTACAACACAATTTTTAAAAAATTCAGTAGTTTGCAAAGTTTCTATATTTTATCATCAGACAATATTTGCTAAACCAATAGCCTTGTTATCATCAGCCAATAATTCCAGCTTGTGGATCTGCTTTTTATTTCTGCTTCTGTAGTTCTAGTCTAAGCCATGCCCAATAAAGTTGGCATATTTACCCTTCCAGCATATACTTTCTGGGCAGGATGGAAGCTTTGGAGTACAAGATCACTCTGTCCCATTTAAGCACATTTGAAATAATGATACTAATGATTTCAAACTCATTTCCTACCAATCGTATCAAAATGTAGGATCCACCTATACTCCTTCTATTGTGTTCATACTGATTTGCTGTAAAATGTTACCAATGGTTTCTTGGTAGTAAAGTAACACATAGATTTTTCCTGACCTACATGTCTACTGACCTCAGAAAGAAAAGAAAGAGGTTAATTTGGTTGTTTTGATCTTAGTGATCCCTGTAGTAATTGTCTTTTTCTTGTTCTCAAAACCTAAATATTTGAAAATCAGTTCCTGGTTTGTCTGTATAATGTCAAATTTAACTTTCTCTTCTAAGATCTACATTGCTCAAGATGAATAAAACATCTGCTTGTCTCCAGGTAGCACCTGGGCACTTCTCCCTGATAACGTGGTCTCCTAAATTCACAGAGCATAGACGGACTTTCACATCTGTGATTGTTGACGAAGTTGCTTTTCTCAGATAATGTAAGAGAAGACTTTCAGCTTTCCATGAAGTTGTTCTTTTAGATTTAGATGTTTAAATACATTTTACAAACCAAGATGCTTTCCTACTGTCTTTTCATTTTTAGTTTTTGAAATCAGTACTAATTTTACATGTTCCAGTGGAAGATTGTTGGTAGCGAGGATTCAGGCACCTTTGTGCCTTGCTTCCATGTGGAAACTGACAACACCACCACTGTCTCCTGAGATTATTCTTTACCTCCAAGTTGAATTTTTGATACCATGATCCACATTTCTGCAAAATTGGAGGAATATGTTTTCTTTTAATTTTTTATTTTAAAATAATTTAAGAATTTTAGATATGTCAAAAATAATAGTGCAAGTAATTCACCTTTATCTACATTCCCTGAATGGCCATTCTCTCCCACCCACTTCTTTGATCATTTGAGAGCAGGTACAGTTAGGATACCCATGTATATCTGAATGCTTCTGGGTGTGATTTTTAAAAAAAACAAACAAACAAAATAAAATACACACAAAATGACAACCTAAGTGTTTTTTAAAACATTACCATAGTATATTTACATAAATGAGGGAATTGGCATTGATACTAATGGGGTACAGCACCCCAAGACATGGCACTTTGGCATGTTATCTTAAGCTGAAGAGCTGAGAAAACTGTAGAATCAGGATGTTCACTCTGACCCCCTCCATCCCCCTCCTTTTTTTTCCCTGGAAGGAGAATATGAATGAAACTTACTTCACTTTTCTATTTTCCCTGTACCATTAGGAAGGAACATGTCTTATAACCAGAGACAGGGAATTCGGGACCCAGAAATCTCTAATATATATATATAATATATATATATATATATATATATATATATATATATATATATATATATATATATATATTATATATATATATATATAAAACAACCTATGCCTTCTTTTCCTACCATTTGTTACCCCTAACCCAAAACCCTTTGTTTTGTCAATCCTTCACAAATTTGTTGTTTCTTTGCCCAAGGTTGAAAAGTTTCCTTTTCTCGTCACTTCTTCCGATTGTCAGTCTCTTGAGTAGGCTCCCATGTTCATGTAAAAATGAAAGTGTGTGTGCTTTTCTCCTAGTAATCAGTCTTTGTCAGTTTAATTTTCAGACCCAGCCAGGGACCCATGGGGGTGGAAGAAAGTTATATCCTTTCCTACAATACAATACAATATTATTTTAGTAAAAATATATAAGTAAGAATGTATTCAAATGTTACCAGTTATTCTAGTAATGTCATTTACAGTAAAGTATTTTTTTTTTCTGGTTGAGTATCACATGTTACATTTAGTTGCCACATCTCTTTAGTCTCCTTTGTTCTGGAACAGTGTCTAGTATTTCTTTATCTTTCATGACCTTGACATTTTTGAAGAGTACAGACTAGTTACTTTGTAGCATGTCTTTCAATTATGGTCTGTCTGCTATTTCTTCATGACTGGATTCAGGCTATGCATTTTTAGCAGGAATACCACAGATGTGATGTGCTCTCCTCAGGAGGTACGTGATATCCATTTGTCCCATTACTGGTGAATTAACTTAGATCATTTGGCTAAGGTTGTGTCTGCCAGGCTTCTCCCATACTTACTATTTCCCCCTTAATAATTAATACATATCTTGTGAAGAGATACTTTGAGACTTTGTAAAGATCCTGTCTCATCAAATATTCACCCTGTAGGTTAATATTCATTGATGATTTATGCCCATCAAATATAACTATGATTGTTTCCATATATTAAATTCTAATTTCATAATATTTGTTAGCTATGATTTTTTTCTACAAAGATAAGTCCCCCCCTTAATATTTGTTTGTTTATGTATATCAGAATGACCTCATGGATTCTCACAGTATTTTAATTCAATAGTTTATAAGCTGCTATTATCAGTATTTGCTTTGAGACACTATTTGCCCCATTTTGGCTAAATAGGAGCCCTTTATAACTGATTTTGGTTATTTTGACGTGTCCTCATTTGAAATAGGGAGGGGGCAATTTCTTTCTGGACTCAAAGATATTTCAAGAGCAGTTTGTATTTTTCCAGTCCCAACCCTGGCATTAGCCAATTTTCCAAGAATCTGGTTCCCTTAATTACAGAATGATGTTTAGGAACCAAGGTATGAATGCAAGGTGGGGCTATTGCTACTTGGGGATCACTGTTTCTTGGTTGTTTCAGAAGACACATACCCACACACACCATGTATATATTAATATTTACATCTATATATTTATACATATAGCTATTTTATTATCTATCTAGCTATCCATTTCATATTTTTACCTCCAATTGCTTCCTTTCTAACTCTCTTCTCAGACAATGGGAAATCTGGCTGTCTGATTATATTTTGATGTGTCAAAGAAAGCTTGTTTTCCACTTATAAGTGAGATCATATGGTATTTGTCTTTAACCCCCTGGCTTATTTCACTTAACATAATGCTCTCAGTTCCATCCATGCTGTAGCAAAAGGTAGGAGCTGCTTCTTTCTTTCTGTCATCTATAAGTGGAACCTAATCAACAAAACAAACAAAGGAAGCAAAATATAACCAGAGACATTGAAATTAAGAACAAATTGACAGTAACCAGAGAGGAGACAGGAGGGAATAATGGGGTGAAAGGGGGGAAGGGTATAAAGGACACAGGGACAAAACCAAAGGGGGTAGGATTAAGGGTGGGAAGTGGGGATGTCTGGGATGGGGGGGTGATGAGGGTGAAATGAAGACAACTGTGCTTGAACAACAATAAAAAAAAATAAAATAAATTAAAAAAAAGAAAGCTTGTTTTTCTACTTAAAACTTCTGACAGTGTTTTTCAGTTTTAAGTTAAATCATTGTGAATGGGGAAAATAAAGAACTAATAGACAATTTTAGATAATTATGCAGAATACTGATTTCCCCACCTTCTTTTAATATATTTCTCCCTGACCCTGCTTCCATACTCTTTACCCATGGGATTTTTACAAGTCCATATACTTGGATTATCTTAAATATTATCTTCAGTTTATCAGTAGATGAGTGGATAAAACAACTATGGGACCTTTATATAGTGGAATACTCCTTGGCCATAAAAAGTAAGAAAATTTTGCCCTTTGGGGTAGTATGGATGGACCTGGAGAACATTATGCAAAGTAAGATAAGCCAGTGAGAGAAAGACAATACCGTATGATTGCATTCGTGGGATCTAATGAACAAACTGAGCTAACAAGGAAAATGGGGGTAGACTCATAAATGGAGAACAGATGACAGCTAGTTGGGGTGGGGGATATTAAGGAGTGGAGGGAAATAAGAAAAAGGACTCGTGGACATGGACAATAGTTTGGTGATTTGTGGGGGAGAGGGTTGTAAGGAGACTAAAAAGTAATGTAGGAATACAATAAATATTTTAAAAAACATTAAAAAATAAAGCTTATCTTCAGATGGTGGTCTTACTGTACAACTACAGGTGTTTGCCTGTCAGATGGCTGGTGTGAGTCTCTGCATTGAGCACACTGTGAAGCCAGCAATGATGCACCACAAGCAGGCTGGTGGGGGTAGTCCAGCCCAGGCATAAGTAAGGAGGGAGACATGTCTGTATAGAATTTAAAAGCAAAAATGAGATCAAATAAAGTCAGTCTGATTTACATTGTAACCATGTCTTAATAAATTTAAACATATTTAGTGATAAAATTGCTATTTCTTGCAGGGATGAAATGCTCCTGTCTTGTCCCATTGGTGTATCACTGAGGTTAGTCGAATGATTCCGTTGATGGTACCACATGGAGATGTAGGAAGACTAGGCCATTGTCACTATGTTCCTCTGTGCGCTTTCAAATTTATTTGAATTTCCAAGTGAACAATTTTTTTTGTCAGATTGATAGATTTAATGCAGTAAATAAATTGCTACAATTATTTCTCAAATATGAATGATGAAGAAAAGGACATTTTCATAACTCTTGTGGACATACATTGTTGAACCTTAGTTTGAGAAGGAATGACTTAAGCAGCATGTTTAATTTTTTAATAGTTTATTCAATTGTGAATGATCACATCAAAGAATTTTTTTTATAACTGATAAAGCACTTTTAAGTATTTTGTCAAAATGGCAAATAATATACGAAAATATTCTAAGGACTTTCTAATTCTCCAGAATATAACTTCTAACCTCAGCTTGAGAAATTCTGGGGTAGAATCTGAAATCATCCTCCTGTGTCATTCAAAGAAACATCTCACACATATTTTTTTTTTTTTTTAGTAGAGATGCTATTGGATCTGAGAACATCTGCAACAGCCTGAAATATGTTTTCCCTAGCATTTTGCTTTAATCTTTCTATAGATATCAGACATTCTCACAGATTCTGTGACATATTTATTAGTTTAACTGAAAAAAACCCCACCATTTATGCCTATGTCTTGAGCGGTGTCAATCTGAATTGAAAACATATTAACAACCTTTTTGTAGAAAAATACATTTTATTGATTATGTTATTACAGTTGTCCCAATTTTTCCCTTTTGCCCCCTCCACCCAGTACCCTGATTCCCTCCAGCATTCCTCCTGTTAGTTCATGTCCATGGATTATGCCTATAAGTTCTTTGGTTATTCCATTACCTATGCTGTTCTTAATATCCTCTTGTCTATTTTGTACCTACAAATTATGCTTCTTAATCCCTGCACCTTTTCCCCCATTTTTTCCCTTTCCCCTACCAACTTATAACCCTCCAAATGATCTCCATATTGGTGATTCTGCTCTTGTTCTGCTTGTTTGCTTAGTTTATTACTTGGATTCAATGATTGATAGTTGTGAATTTATTGCCGTTTTAGTGTTCAACATTTTGATCATCTTTTTCTTAGATAAGTCCTTTTAGCATTTTATATAATAATGGTTTGGCAATGATGAACTCCTCCAGTTGTACCTTGTGAAATGCTTCTTTTGAAATTATGAAGAGTCCATACAAAGAGACTGGGTCATAATAGAGACCATTTTAGAATATGTGACTGCGATTATTAAAGTTTTGGACGATATACACTCAGTTGATAGTAAGAAAAAGATCCAAGTTATATCTTCACTCTCACTGTAGAAAAGCATTATATAAAATATATCTAGATCTATCCTCCAGGTAGGAAACAAACATTTCAGACAGAAGATTTCTTGCTTCCTATGCTACAAAATTGAGAATTAATATTAAAAATGATTGAATTTCCATTAGTGTAAGCTTTCTTTTTTATTTTTTTAATGAAAATAGAATTCTCCAATGCCATCTGGGACTTTTAATTTTTTTTTTTGCAACAACATCAAACATGAATGATCATTTTATATATTTGTAAACTTTGTAAACTAGGACTTTTAATTCGAGGATTTATTTAATTTGATGTTGGTCAGAGATAGGGCTTAATTGGAATCTATTTAAAATGGGGGCATATAGCATAAACTCTTTGTAAGATTTTTAACATCTTTGAATGCAACTAATTAAAAAAATTAAAGACTTTACAACATTGTTTGGTTGCCAGTGGATGTTGTGAAATGATCTCTGCTGATTTTGATGAACTCTGTCTTAGCAGCGGCATTCTGGTGCCGCCTGAAGATCTAGGTTCTAATCTAATTCTCCTATTAACTAGCTTTGTGGAGTTGAGGAATTTGCTTACCCTCTGGCAAACTCAATTTCACCTTGGAAAATAAAAAATAGGGGTGACCCCAGTATTTCTTACAATTATATCGAGGGATCAAATGAGATTAATGTATTTGAAAATGCTTTGTAATTTTCAAAGCAATATATACATTCAGATATTATTTTTATTATTGAATACACAAAACCTTTTGTGGATGTGTCTATTGGATTGTACTGCATCCTAAAATGATTATCCAGGACAGTGGGCCTTAAACTTGAGTATGTGTCAAAGTCTCTTGGAGGGCTTGTTGAACAGTTTGCTGGGCTGCAGTTCCAGAGCTTCTGATTCCAGAGGTCTGAGGTGAGGCCTGAGAATATGCATTTCCAGCAGGTTCCCAGGAGATGTGGCAACTGCTGGTCCAGGAGCCTCGTTAAGTATCACTCATGTGGAATTCAGGGCTGTGTTTTCTTATATGTAACAACTAAATAGCACTAGGTAAACTATTTAAAATAAATGACATTCACCCTTTAAGTACTTTTCCTGTGCTTTTCTTCCCAAGTTTTATCTTCATTTCCAGTAAACTAATAGCCCCATTCAATAAGACACAAATGTTAATAATGTGTGATAATATGTGGAATATTTTATGCTTTAGTTTCTTCATTCTGATCATGAGACCATTTTCAGTTGGGCAGATTCCATGTATGAGTGTTTGTCTCAATAGTTATGGTCATCTGAACAGAGTAGTGAGTCTGTAAACATGTACTTTATTTCCTTTGTATATAAATTTTTTAATTAAAAGGAAAAATAATAAATATTCAGACTTTTCCTAAAATTCAAATACTTTCCAAAGGAGGTAATTTAAATCACAGCAGAGGAGAACAGAAGAACTTTTACTTATACATAGTTTCTTCCTCATGTACAGGGAACTCATATGTTCTAAGTTATTTTCAGAATATCTTGCCTTTGACACTTTGGGGAGGCCACATACACCTTAATAAATCTCTGAAAAAATTATGGTAAATGTCTCTGAAAATAAATTTACCATTGGAATTGAAATTATTAATAAAGGAACATTTTGATGACAAGGAAAAATGATATATACCTGAGACTATGCAAGGTAATATAGGAGCACATGGAAGGGATCTGCTTGGTGGATGTAGGTTTCATTGACCTTAAAACCAATTGAGTCTATTTTCCATAAAATGATCTTAAACATACTGAAAGCAAGATGACTTGGATAACTTTTGTTTAAGTTTTCTATTTAAAAATCAGATTCTCAGATCAAGGCTCTAAGGAAGTTGGCTAAATGGGATAATTTCTTTTTTGTACTTATTGTTTTACCAGGGACAGATTCCTTCTTAAATTAGACTAGTTCTTTTCATACAGTGTCTTCAGGAAGTATAGTTGGACCAAATGGCAAGAAATATCAGCCAGAGGGTTTATGCAAGCTGGAATGTATGGCTAAAAGAAAAATACATTTTGGCTATTTTTATGGCACTGAAGGAAAATCTCTCTTCCGGTTCTTTATCCTTAGCATGAATCATCAAAGGGAACTAAAAGAAAGTAATGGCTGGAAATATTACAAATGTTCACTGAGTATGTGATTGTCTCTTGAAGGTTATACCAAGGTTGTCTGGCACTGCTGGAGTGCATGAGCACCTCACACAGACATTATGTAAAATACCTGGTACCTAAAAAGCGCATTTTCAAAGATTGGAGGAATTTGAAGTGATTTTGACCTCATTTCAGGAATTATATTTCTTAGACAAGAGGCCTACATTATTGTCATATGGCCCATACAGAGACCCACCTTTGTTTTTGAGAAGTCTGAGACTGTGAAGATTAGAATCTGGTAACTATACTATTTTCATCCAGGGAGCAGTCACTATACTGTAGCGATACATTATAATTTGAATTGCAAATGATAAATTCATTCCTTAAAGATTATCTCTCCTCCCTCCAATTTATGAAATGGAAACTCAGTTACTATAGCTGCAAACCCAGAATATCCCTAGATTTCTCTTGCTGATAAAACTAGCCCTTATTCCAAGGCATACAACTTAGTGAAGAGCTGTAGGTGAAAGTCAAAAAATATTTTGAAACCCAGGAGAATGAGCCATATTTAGAATGCCAAGCAGAAGTACACAAAAGGTACAAATGAAAGAATCCCTGCAGAGTTACAGAGGAGGAGAACCTGGCCTGTGGCTCAGGTTAGAAAGCAAAAAATGAAACAGGAAAACAAATATCATCTGCTATGTGATAATGAAGAAAGAAGTTATATAAAGACATCTGAAGATCATTTTTATTGTTCTCACTTAGACAGTGGGTCCATTCCCAGTCGGTTCTTGAATGTTTTTTTAAAATCAGGTGATTGTTAGGACTTGTGACCCGCTGTTAACAAAGGGGCAAGATCTACCAGACATCAATCTTTCCTGGTGGATTCTTGTTTGAATTAAAAAACCTGACTCGAAGTTGAGTTTTACTTAGTTTCTTTACGTGACTTTGTAAAACATTTGTAATATCTCTAGGCACTAATCGGGTGTTTAAATCTCTTTGGTTTTTCTTTTCCACAAAGAACTGGTTTCATTATATATGTGTGATTGATTAGATATTATATCTTATGACATATCATTTGAAATCTCACAGTTGGAGCATATGTCTGCTATTCCTCCTCTTGAAGCTCCTTTCTTTTCCAAGTAATGTCTTTTTTAGTTTGGATTAAATGTACTATTGCCTGGTTAACAAACCAGACAACTTAGAAAGGCTTCTTTCTTTACTGTACTAAGATGGATAAAAGTAACTGATTCATGCATTTGAATTTTGCTTTTGATGATGTCAGAGGCTGATTTTTTGCTTTCCTCTCCTTGTACTAATGATGGTCATTAACTTTATGTACTTACAATTAACCTTCAAGGTAATTCATTAGGGGAATCAGACCTACCCATTACTGAGGCACTATTGACTAAGTCACAACAAAATCGGTTTTGGGCTGGCCATAAATTCAGTTACTTGATTGGTAAAATTTTCATTTAACTCCTTCATGGTTACTTGTATTTGTTATTTAGTAGATACCTATGAAAAACAAAGAAAGTTGAAAAGTTGGTATTTAATACTCCAACTGTCAATAGCCTCAAATTTTGCCATGTGAATCATTAATATTCTAAACATTTATTACACCAGATGTAAATGGGCTTCGTAATTTCTATTCTGAACTGACTCTGTAATTTTCATTTCTGTCTATTTTTCTGTCTGCACTAAATTAGGTTGATACATACACCTCTGTTCTGCCTCACATTTAAATTAAATCCCCTAATTGCAAAAATTTAAAATTAGGCCTGTCTTATTTTTTATTTTATATGTCAGATTCTTGGGAAGATGCTGGCCTAATGGGTCTGTTAGTAATCACTCAATCAATCAATCAGTGCAAGTTTCCCCTTATTTTTATTGTGTCAGGTTAGTTCAGAATATTAGAACTTCTCCCCTTCTTTGAGGTTCGAAAGCCCTTGTAGGGTGTTCAGTATTGATCTGTGCTTTGTTCACCTTCTTCTTGTGGCATTTGAGAGGGACCACCAACTAGCAATTATATTGCAATCCCTCAATTGTGGTAAGAATGGATTAGATGTTGGCCAATTACTGTTCTCTTGATAATAATTCTCAGAGGGTGGGCTCATCTTGTGAGGTTTTCTCAGATCCTGCCAATCATTGTCAGGAGTTTTTAAATAGAAACACTTTTCAACACTTCAGAAGCTCTTGAAAAAGACTTATACATTTCTCTTTTGTTGTCTCTTTAGGTTTCTCACTGCTAATGACTGCTGCCAAGATGTATAAATGGAATGGCTCAGCTAAGAGAAGAATCTATCTGAGGTTTGAAAAGTTCCTTTCCCTGTGACAATTTTTCTCTCATTTTGTGATTGAGGTGGGACAGGAAATATAAGAGAAGGAAGCAGAGGCTCTTTTTCAGCTAATACAGCTGAACCACCAGAGAGCAGTTGATTTCTTCAGACAACTTCCCTGCCTTGTGGCTTGAGACCCAGAAATGCAGACACTGAGGAAAGGGGAATTAGACCTGCCGAGATTGAATACGAGTGTCTGGAATTCTTAAGGACAGATCATATCTGGCCTCCATAATTTATGGAAAAGAAAAGCAAGATGAATTCTGAATAAGTACCTATATTTTGGATTTTGCAGAGAACAGAAGTTATATCAGTATTGGTAAAGAGTAAGATTAAAGAACTAGTTTTAGTTGGAGGGACTTTCCTGGTTAAGCAACTTAAAGTCCCCTGTCTTGGGAGCCTTAGTGCAGGATAAACCAGGACTGTACGTTGGTCATCCAAGAAAGAGATTTGATGATGGCAGAGACAGTTTTCATTCTCTTTTATTAGAATTCCTTTGAATTATATGTTCAGATATATACATTAAGCATTTTATTATCATGTAAGTATAGCTATGCACAGTACACTTTTTATTCAGTGATTTTTAGAAATGATTTGATAGACATACCACTGGAGAGGCAGGAGGTACAGAATATTAAATACCATGGACTCCAACAGCCACTTTCATGGGTGAAATGAAACAGTTCCCATTTAGAGGAGATTTTGAAATATAGGTCAAGGCATATTTAAACGGAGGGACACTGATACTACCACTCATGCTTAGACACATACTTATTTCCTTAATATTGGTGTCATATGATCTAACCTGTTCACAGGCAAAGGCAGGTGTGACTTCGTCTTGAGAAATCCACACAGGGAATGATCCACCTTCAGAGTTCATTTTCTGTCTCTATCGACATGGATGATGTGTAGCTATGTTTACAAAAGTTGGCGTACATGCAGAAACCAAGATGGGAATTTGAATCCCTGTGGAATTTTGCTCAGATCAATTTAATAAAATATTTATGAAGATACTTTTTCTGTGGAGCTCCCGATTGGGCTGAATTGCACTGATGCTGTATACTGTTATGATGCCAGAGCAACTGAGCAATTAATTGTGGGAAAGTATGGAAGCTCTGATAGTCAGGGGCCAAATAGGTAGGTCTCAGAAGTAAAACTTCCTTAAGATGGTGTTTTAGGTGATGCTCTCAGCCTAAGAATTGTGGGGGTAGTAGGCCTCCAAATTCATGTGAATTATGGTGTTCCTAACAGGAGGAGAATTTTCAAATGCCTGTATTGAAGGTAGAGAAAAACAAAATGGAAGGATTTGAGGTGCAAAGATCCTTTAGTATAGTAGACCGGTATTTTCATCTCCCATTTCATCTTTTTAATTTTTACTTTATGTTACCCTTTGCCGTCATATAACATAAATTAATAGTAACTCAAATAATGCAAAGATAGAACAAAAGAAATATTTTCACTAGTGCCAAAGCAAAAATAAAATTTGATTAGTACTATAAAAGAGGCTCTAATACCAGTTGGTGGGATTAGGGAAGATTTTGCTAAAGATGGAACCCTAGAGATAGACCTTGAAGGATGGGTGGACTGTCAATGGGGTGAATATTTTGTCCAAAGGGAATGGTATTAGTGAAACCTCTGGTTTGGAAAGCACAAGGCAAGCAAGCAATCCAATTTTCTGAAATGTGGGAAAGCAGTAGCAGAGAAATGAGATACAAAATTAGAAAGATAGGATAGGTTTGTAGCGAGGAAGATTGTAGATGATAGAATGAAGATGTGCTACAGTAAGAAACTGGGGGAATCTGATAGATTTTAAGAAAGAAAATGACATAATTAGCATCTTGATTAAGAAAACACTAATTTGGTGGAGGTATGAAGACTGCATTGAGTAAGAAAAGACTATATGCAGGGAGATCAGTCCAGTAGCTCTTATGAGGGAGGGACCTCTCCCCCCAGCCATAAAGGGCTGATTGAGCATGGAGAAAAAGATCAGAGGTTCGCTGGAGCCCATTATACTCTGCAGCACTTGGCACCTTATGGCTCGTAGGGCGGAGGGAGAACTGTTGAAAGATAATTCTGAATTTTGCACATGGATAAATGGAAGATGGACTGCTGGTTTAGATGAATAGAAATAAAAGGAGAAAGAATAGATTTTTAGAAGGAGATAGGTGTTGAACAAATTAAATTTGAAAGCACAGCAGTGGCCCTGGGTAGCACTCCTAAAAGCCGCTGAGGAGTCTACTGTGCAATTTTTTTCCTGAACAAAGACCAGCTCAGGAAAATAATAAAATAATTTTTGAGGGAATATATACATACATATACATATATGAAAACATATTTGCAACTGAATTATACTTAAACTTTCCTTTGCTGTTTATTATTGTTGGAGGGGTTTTGTTTGTTTTTTGACAATTTTTTTCCATTACCTAAACTGGACCATGTATGTGTGTGTGTGTGTGTGTGTGTGTGTGTGTGCGTGTTTGTAGATGATGAGAACTGGTAGTTTAGGGAGAGAGGATTTTGAAAATTTGGAAGTGTAAAGTTAATTTGGTATGTAAGTTTAGCCCCAACCTAAGACCTAAAATGTCATCCACATTTGAAGAAACCAAGGTCCTGGTTCAAGTTCAGAGCCATGGTGTCGTTAAGGCTGCTGGCTGAGAAAAGGAATTCTTTGCTGATTGCAGAAAATGTGTGGCAGTGTGAAAGGAGCTTGTGGATTTTAAATATGCTGTAAAAGACAGGGTGCACTTTTCAGCTGCTGATGAATATATTATCAAGAGGGGACATGCATGCAGTACCACTTTCAGAGAGGGGAACAAATGTGGGGTTCTCCAAAAATCTTTACTCCAAGGCCTGTTCCTCTTTCATGTCTTTGCAACATACTGTCTAATGATTTCTGAACAAAACCCTAAGTACATTCTCACCAGCCATCAGATCTGTTTGTAGCTAAGCCATATATAGTGGTGGCGTATTTTTTAGCTCTGTCCATGGTTGTGATAACGGTGGAACTCTTGACTACAGAACTGGACTGGGAAAGGTAGGCTAATCCAGGCTGCAGTAACAAAATTCCCTCTAACCTCAGTGCTTTAACACAGCAAAGCCTGGTAGAAAGCAGCAGAGTTTCTTCCCCAAGCACTGACCAGAAATCTAGGTTCACTTCATTTTCTGCCTCTGCCATCTCAACACCCGGCTTCCAAAAGAACCACCAGAGGGAAAAGGAGACTCAGAAGAGATACTGTTCTCTAAACCGTCACATCCTTGAAGCGATTTGTGTCACTTCTGCTTCTAGTCTTATGGGGCTAGAACTAGCCTTATACTTAATCTAACTATAAGAAAGCCTGGGAAATGTGTTTCTGCCACAATCCACCTTTCCAGTCACACAAAATATCTCCTTTCCAGTCACTGAATCCTACTCAAAATACAGGAACTCTGTACCCACGATAGCTTCTGAATTAAGTCTAATTGTGTTTTTACTTTTCCAGAACTCCATAAACTTAAGTCAAATTATATCTGCTGTCCACCCAAATACAACATGGAATACTCTATTTAGAGAAAGGGAAGGATTGGAAACAATCCATAGTCCTTGGTTCATATCAAATCTGAAATCCCACTGCACAGTGAAGGTGAAGGCCCTTACCTTGAGGGGGCAGGTGTGGGCAGAGGATGGGTGGGTATTCCTAATTAGGTCATAATTCTGCTCTGTCCTTTTGTCTATTGTTCTCAGTGGTCCCAGGTGAAGCAAGTGCTGAGGAATGTGCCCTCTTTAACTTTAGCACCTTTTTCTCAGCTGATTTCCAGCTCTTAGGAGGCTGGGGGCCAAAGAATTGTTTTAAGTCTTGAGCAGACATGTGATTTTTAATCAGCCATGCGATTTCTTTGACAATGAAGTTGCTTGACAAATTTAATAGATTTCAAGTTTGTTTCCAGTAAGTTTCACATTCCAGGTGCCCACCCAAAATTCTTTTTTTAGATAATGTCCTTTAATCTTCTATATGCTTTTGCTCCTAATACCTTTCTCTCTCAATTTTATAGGAGCTACCTTGTGGCTATTAGGCTTGAATTAAAGGCCATGTTCTTAATTTAATCTTTGAAGTGAATCACTCTATTCACTCAGACTGTTTGTAGTATCATACATTACAGGCTGAATATGTGCGCTGATACTGGTTTTGGAAGAGACAATGCATTGCCATCACCAAACATCCGTAGTTCTCACTACCTTCCAGGGGAGATTGTCAATGTCTGGATACACTTTAAAAATTTTTTATGGTGGCATGCAAGGTGCTAATGCTACTGATATCTAGTGGGTAGAGGCCAGAGATGCTGCTGAATATTCTATGATGCACAGGACAGTGCTGCACAACGAAGGATGACCTGACCCAAAATGCCAACAGCGTCAAGGATGAGAATTCAGTCTCCCAATGGACACAGACATATTCTAGCACCTCCCGTCCTCACTCATATGAGAAATTTTCAACAGTTTTTAGACAAATCGAGAGAGTTAGTCACCTCTCCAGAATTCTGCGGAATATTTAGGGTTGATACTCTGGGATATAAAGCTAATATCCTGTGATAGTTCACCATCTTGGAGGAAACCAGCTATACTTATGTTATGTGTTTTTGATATAAATATATGACATGTGTCCTTAACGCAATTTTAAGATGATAGGAGCCATCTAACAATATTTCAGAATAAGGTGTTCCCAGTGTTTCTTTCCATAAAAGCTGGCGTCTGCAGTCAATGTTAAGTTTATCTTTTAGAAAAATAAGAAGTCTAAAAGCTTGGTCAAGTATAACCTTTCTGGATGATGAAAAACATAATTTAAAATTAAAGAAATGTAATTTGCCAAATACAGTCATGATTATAGGCAAATTAAGTATCAAAGCAAAAATTGCATAGTTTTCACGAGAGGTTATATTAAAATTACATTCCTGGGAAGTTACATTGTTTTTTTTACCATTTTTTCCTCTCTACTTGAAATGGTTTAAAGCAACTGATAATTAACATTTGCTTTAAGAGCTGATATTGTTATGGAAGGTTAACTTGATTTTAGAGTGTACTACCTAGTGGAAAAGACAAGAAAAGTCTATAAAATGAACTTTTTTTACTAGTAAGTTATTGCTTAAAATTATTAGTCTTACCTGCAAAAAGTGCTTTTTGAGTTAGAGGATTTATATTATATTGGTCTTCTTATCCATTATCAATTCGTTTTTCATCTTTATCACCATAACTGTTGCCTCTGGTGCTCATCTTAGCTGTAGAGAGGAGGAAAACTTGAAGGAAATGAATGCCCCTTGGGGAATGTATCTGCTCCCCAAAGTGCATGTCTTCACAGTAATCATGCACATATGTTGCTCAATAAATATAAGGGGAGTTTCTCACAATCTGCTACATTTTTTTGCATTCCCTATGCCTTGTTTTCATTTTGGCCTTTTTGACAATATTAGATTTGAGGCACAGGGATTGTCATTTAATTTAAATGATATACTTATTTTTGCAGGGAAAGAAATGAAGCCAAAAATTAGAGAAACTATCCAATTTCTTATAAATGGGGGTTTCACAAGTAGAATGCCAGTATTCACCTTGTCCTTTGCTCTAACACCAAACTCTTCTATGCTATGTCTTTTTTTTATAGTCATGAATAATACCCTAAATATTTTACAGCACAGTGATGAGTCACAAAGTAGAGGAACTATAAATACTCTTGTTCTTGAGAAACAATGAAACTGTCTATTTCACATTCACCCACTTCATGTGCTGTTTTATTTAAGGTGAAGCTTTAAAAAAACTTTTCTTCTACTTTAAATGTTTGATCTCCATACAAGTTTATTTTCTAGTAAACTGTTTCATTTGATCTGATGCTTCATAAATGTATCTAAATCTAGCTCATCATGCACTGCTAGCTCCATCTAATCATACACACAGGTCTGAATACTCCACTCCTATTTAAAGAAAAAGAACAAAAAGTAAGAATGGTAGATGTGTTTATAATTAATATCCTACTGGGTTAATCAGCAGGTCCCTAGGAATGCTATGAGACTGATATATTCAGAAAATCACTGCCATGATTTATAGACCGTTCTTTAAACACATACATACATCTGATGCAGTTCTTGGAAATGTGATCCTTGTAAATATGGTAGTAAATAACATTAAGTTACAAACTCGTCTGTTTGAATAACCTACTTCCATGCTTAATTTTGAAAATTTCAGTGCAGCATTTATGTTTAAAATTTATAGCCAATATTATGTTCAACTGTTACAGTTTACTAACATTGCATTTAAAATTTCTTTTGGCTATTTCTAACAATTTGAAGTACATCTATTCTAAATCTAATGAACTACAAATGTGTATTTCCAAATTGTTGACTTGTTGAGTGCTTGTGGATGTGAGGACATAAAAGTCACAGTAATTCACTGAAGGAGAGGGGGAAGGGAAAAGTGTGCTTTACGGGAAAATCTCAGGCTTTAGAGTGAGACAACCTGAGTTGAAAGCTGAGTCTCCAATTGTGCAACTACTCTCTCAATTACTAAGAACTCTGATCTCCAGTTACCTCAGCTATAAATGTGAAATAAAAATTCCTCTGTCTTAGAGTTTGAGGTGTTAAATAAGATGGAGCCATGTTCAGGACATTAAAAAAACCTACTAAATTCAAAATTTCAGTTTCACGAGGGATATGGAACTCTACGTGTAAAAACACTGCACTGTATAAAAAGCTAAGATTTAGTTATATCATGGTTTGCATTTCACTTTTGGAGTTAATGTATTCAGGTATGTGCCTGGCACATGGTGGGTACTCAGTAAATGTTGAATGATAAAATGCTGGCTTAAACAGAAATCTTGGAATTAACTGGGAATTTGGTAAAAATCAGGATGGGAATAGGTTCAACATTTCTTTATTGACTATCTTTAGATCCAGGATTGATGCAGTATTTCCTGTAAGCAGAATACATTACCCAGTCATTTTAGGTTTATTGTTCCTTGGTAATTATGTTTCAAGTACTTTCATTTTGTATTTGATTAATCAAGGCCTTACCTTTTCCACAACCGAGTTTTTCCACTGAAAATGAAAATATGACCAGTGTCTCAAGTCTCTGAGGCAGGTCAGAAGTGTGGGGAGGTGAGGGGTTGACTGCTGTGCCCCGCCATGCGCTGGTATGGGGAGTGGCGCTGGGTGTCCGGCATGTTTGCCCGCGAACTATCCCCGTGCCAGAGGGAGTGAGACATTAAATAGCAACTAAAAAAAACCTGTGACAGATTGAAGGAGAGATTGAGGAGGAAAGCAAAATGGATTATATTTTAGTACTTTAAACTGTATTTCCCCCAGTTTTCTTAAAGAGGGCCTCCATGTCTTCATTTTGCACTGGCCCTCACAGATGCTGCAGTTCATGCAGACACATGCGGCCGAATCTTCAGGTGCATAGGGATTTGCCCCACCTTTCTGTGCCTTCCTCTGGCTGCACCTGGTAGAATGTGTCTTCCCCACACTGCTGTGCAGCCTCACTCACCCTCTGTCTGTCTCTTTCACTACATGTTTGTTTCAGTTTTCTACCTCAGAAACTTTCTACTTGCTTTTGCTTTCTCCGAGTAAACCCTTGCTTCCCATTCTAGTCAGTTTCTACCATACCCTCCCCTTTTTATTTCTTTTATAAAACTTAACCACTATATCTCATCATTTATTTATTGACCATTTTTTCTCAATCAAGTGTAAAATTCCATGAAGAGATATCATGTTTGTATCCTTCAAAGTAATACATGTATACCAGAAGGTAGAAGAGTTTCTAGTTCATAGAAGCCATACAATATTTTTTTCCTAAATAAATACATGCTATTTATTCATCCTAAAAACATAAAATATCTAGTTTGACAAAAACACTAGGATTTCAAGGTAAAATTAATATGGCTCTCCTAAGAGCCTTTAATTCAGTTGGGAAGATGGAAGCAGGTACATAATTAAGAATAGTTTTATAATGACTTGGTCAAAATTTATGTTACAAAATACCATATTTTTTTTCATGTGGCAGCATAATAGAGTGGTCTGAAAAAGTGTAGGGCATAGAAGTCTACATGAAATCCAGTTTCTGTATCGCTGTATTCACTGGGAGAACAGATACTCTGGGGAAATAGACTATGAGAGTCTTAACAGCAGTGTTTGGGGGTACTAATCACAAGTTTAAAGGTAACAAAATGATTAAGGGGGACTTAGTTTCCACAAGTGCATTCTAGGAGACAGGAAAAAAAAAGTAAATTGATCTCCCAGAAAGTGGATAGGGTTTTAGCTTCCTGCTGTGTGAAAAACAGCTCAGGTACAAAAGGCCACTGTTCGTCCCCAGGCCATGGGTGTACAAACTCTACGTCAGGGCTCGCTGGAGCCACACTGAGCTAAGCCGTAAATTCACTTCCTAAAACTCCACTACACATCTCTTGATCCTAACGTAAATTATCTTCTTTGAAATTTATTTTTGCATTTTTGGACTTGACTTATTCAGACATCTTATTGGTTCTTTGGTGCTGAACCAGCTTCCCATCAAAGGTGTTCCTGTCAGTCCACAGCATCCATAGGTCCACAAGTCTTGAGGCCCTGAATCTCCACCTTAGCAGCACTGCCAGGTTCCCTTTCATGCAGGGAGAGCAACAGCTCACCTAAAACCTTGGCTAAGACATAAAGGGGTAAACTGACAATGATTTTGAATTATCAACCTGAATTTCAACATCCATTTTCAACTACAGTTTGATGAGCTACACAAATGGCAGGTTTTAGGAGAAACATCCAACAATCCAGAATTTGGGAGTCACACAACCAATAAACTGATTATGCCAATTGCATCCAGAAAAAATACAGACACATACTCTCTGTTTTGGTTTTAGGAATTTTATAAATCAGTTTCCCTAGAAGCAGAGAATGCTTAATGCTTCCCCTAAGACAATGCTTAAAATTAGCAGAGTATATGTTCAGGAGAAATTTCTATGTGAATGAGAGAGGAGGATAGGGGAAGGGAAAAAGCTAAGCAAAAACTTGGCTTCAGGTGTTCAACTTTAGCCAGATCTCACCAGGAAGCATTGGAGCTTAAATGGTATCAGAGTCTCTCCAGAGAGTAGGACTTGAGGGAGTAGAGCTTTTGCATTCACATGAGTTACTCATTGGCTCAGGGTCACCCATGGTGGGGTTGTTTCTCTCAGGTACATAAAATCAGGTGGTTCCAAGACACTGTGGGGTTATCTGTCTAAGGAGGTTGAAGATAAAAGATGTTAGCAGGAGAGCTAACAGCACCAGGTAAAAGAGATCCCTATATATCTGAAGGGGCCACCAGTGTCTGCAATGGGCATCCAGCTGGTGGATGTAGATAAAATGCAGGTAAGCGGTTGCAGCCAGAGGGCAGAGTATTTGTAACCTCCGGTAGTTGTCCATTTCAGAAGAGCCAGAGTACAAGACAGAAATAGAGCAGGGACCACACACATATTAAATTTTATGGAGACACTAAGGAAAACAAACTGATTGGGCTTGGGAAGGTAAATATTGGAAAACTTTGAGACCCACAAATATATTACATTTGTAACCACTAACTGCAGTGCCTTAAGAAGAAAAAGAGATGTGAAAAATTGAGATAAGGGAATAAGACACTCACAGGAACAGTCCACAATTACTCACTAATATATTTAGGCACAAATTTATAGAGTAAAAACATATTTGAAATTGCTGTGATTCCCAGGCATCATATGCCATATTACTATGAGCAGGAAATTTAGGTTTAATTTTTACCTTACTGCATATGCTATTTGTCACTTTCATGTATACCATGAATTTTCAAAATCTCTTTCAATGGAATACGATGAGAATATGCACACATAGTTTACTCCTGAGAACAAAAGGAGTTCATTTCCGAAATTGTTGGCTATATTTAATATTTAAAAATCAACTTATTGGATGAAGAACAAGGTGTTTGTAGCAGATATTCAAACCCACCATGTGAGAAATGGCTGCATTAGAACTTTCCAAAAAAGATTAAATTTTCATAGGCAGAGGGATGAGTTTGAAAGATGGACCAGAAGAGCATACATCATTTGATCATTTGCTAATAGCCTTGACCCATATTTGTCATACTGAACACACTGAAGGATACACTTTGGATTCACACAGGGTTGGTTTTAAATTGCAGCTTGGCTACTGTGTGTCTTACGACCTTGAATAAGTTACCTAAACTTTCTTTGTCCATTTTCCTTATCTTCCCAATGGCCCTTGACAAGTTGTTATGAGGATAGAATGATATATATATAGTAACTGACATATAATCAGAAATTGTCAGAACTCTTTCTCCCACTCCCCAATACTGGAGGTCCACACAGGTATAGGCCATCTTTCCTTAACTCCATCTTACCTAGTGGCAGAAGGTGTATTGAAGTTTCCACCTTGGAATTGGTAGCTATCAAGTAGTGAATGAACAAGGATAGATTCTGTAGCAGGCCTGGGTGGTGTGTGATTGAGTGAGCCAAGAAGGGAGCAAGCAGATCGAGGACACTCAAAGATTAAGGGTGTAATAAAAAGCCTTATGATTTCCAATGAAAGAGCCCATAGAATGTGCATGGATTCATACATAATGCATTCCTTAAACACATAATAGGGTCATAATGTTAAAGTAGAAGAAATAGACTCATATGTTATATAGTTTTCTTTTTTTCCCTTGGGATCTAAAATATATAATATAATATCTAATTATATCTTGCCATTTACACACAATCTTCAGTAATTTATTTTCAGCATTTTGTACAGGGTCCTTCATTTTATATTGTTTCTTCATAATTGAACCACTGGGCTTAAATCTAATAAGAGCCTGATTGGGGTTAAGATATGCCATAATGGGAATGCCTAATGATTTCATCTTTATTTCAACTGTATTAAGCTTTTGAGACCTATGATTTTTATTACTATTATCAGCATTTTCAATGTTCATTTCCTATTAATTTTGGCAAAATAATAAGGGCAAAGAGCAAAAAATATTCAAATAATTGCATAAAGCCTGCTCTTGCAGACAAAGATGGCATGGCTGCCCAGACAGAACTCTTGGCTGACAGGCGGTGCCACCACACATTAGTGCAAAATGTTCGTTGATCTGCTGATGTATGAAAGTCTGGATTTGGCATACAAAAGGCACTTTGGAATGTCGATGTATAATGCATGAAAGTGTTGGCTGTACTGAAGCTGAAAATATGAGAGTCAGGGACAGTCTGTACGTATATGAACAAAGAAAAGGAGACAGATATATAGTAAATCATGCCTGACTTTGTCTTATAGGTGTTAAGGAAGACTTCCAAGTGGAGGTGGCTTTGCATGCAGTCTTTAGAGATGGGTGGACTTGGATCAGGGATTGGCCCACAGTCTGAATGTGAACCATCTTGGAACTGTCAAAGGAGGTGGCGTGAACAGGAAAGATGAGTACAGAACATAGAGTGTGGAAAGAGACATGAGGAAGTTAGTTTGGAAAGAGTTTGAGGAGCCCTGCATAATATGTCAAGCAGTTTTACTCTATTTTGTAGGTCAGCATGTCCTTTTATAGTTTTGAAAATTAATAAAAAGTTAGTTGATTTCAATAAAAAGTTCTGGATTTCATGCTTTTCTTAAGAAAGTACAACACTGAGCCTCTGTTCCTATGAGGCAATTCTTGGCTGGAACAGAATGGCTGCTGCCTTTTTCACATAGAGCTTCTGTTCCCCATCTTCTTTCCTTTCCCTTGGCAGGCTTCGCTCATCCAAATGACCTGCCTGGACCAGGTATACATTTAAACCTATGGGCTCTGAAATTCAGGGACGGCTCCCAATAGAGACCAACACTAGAGATTTTGTTTCAGTTGTTTTCAGTGCTTGACATGGTACAGACTGATACAGTGTTGAATCTTCTCCAACTTCAAATTCTGTGAAGATTTTAAAAAAGATGACCTTCAAAGTCAGTTGCATTGAATATGTGAGGGTTCATGAAACTATTCACTTTGTATTAATACTTTTAATGGTTTTATAAAATAATGAGTCAATTCTAAGAAATATTTATAAAATATAGGTGATGTACAAATAATAATTATTCAAAGAATGCTTATGTACAAGTCACAAAATTACAAAATGTTATCATTCCTTTGAAATCTCCCATGTTCCTTTTTCTGAATCCATTCCATTCTCATGTAACTCAGAGAAACTCACTACTTTGAATTTGTGTTTATCATTTTTGCCTTTCTTTATATATTTAATCATATATTGCTAAGCAACATCCATTGCTTTTGGATGTTGTCTGTAACTTTTCATAAATGGAATAATACTATATATTCAGTGACTTGCTTTTTTCATTCAGTGTTAGGTTTCAGAGGTTTAGACATTGATGCAGGTAACTGTAATTAATTGACTTTCCATTGTATCATACCCTGATTTATTTATTATATTTTCAATGGGTGTTTGCTATTATAAATAGTGCTATTGTGAGTACTCTCCTAGTATGAATATATAAGTGTTTCTTTAGGGCTTAAACCTAAAAATGGAATTTCTTGGTCAAAAACAATGTGTGGCTTCAAATATGCTAGATGATCTCAGACTGTTTTCCAAAGTAATATACTGATTTATTCACTGACCAGAAGTGTATACATGTGTAAATTTTGCTTGCATCATATGCTTTTCAGCACCTAGTGTTGTTGGACCTAAATTTTTTGCATATCTATTATATATGCAATGCTAACTTATTGTTATTTTAATTTACATTTCTTTGAAAAATAATTTAGTTTATAACTTTTTCATTTGTTTATTACCTGTATGAATTTCCTCTTTTGTAAATTGTCTGTCCAAATCTTTGCCCATTTCTCTTCTGTGTTTTCTTATTTATTAGCAGAAGTCCTTTGAAAATTCCAGACCCTATTCCTTTGTTACGTATGTTGAAAATATATTTTCTCTAGATGGTTACTTTTGTTTCACAAAACTGCTTAAGTTGAATGTGGCTCAATTTTCAATTCTGTAATAGCTTGTAGGGGTTGTACTTTTCTGTATGGGGTCAAAAAAATTTTTTTTTATTAGTGAGTTTATAAAATATTATACTATCTTACAAAAGTTTTATAGTTATTTTATAGTTTATATTTTATCATACTTTTACATTACCACTTATCCCCCTTATACCTTCTCCTACCTCCCCCTCCCTCTTCAATCACCATACTGTTGTCCATATCCATGAGTCATTTTTTATTTTTGTTTAATCCCCCAAACCCCCAACCCCAGAGCTATCACCCTGCTCTCTATCTATGAGTCTGTCTCTATTTTGCTTGTTCAGTTTGTTCATTAGATTCCACATACGAGTGAAATCATATGCCATTTGTCTTTCTCTGACTGGCTTATTTCACTTCACTTATTTCAGCATAATATTCTCTATGTCCATCCATGCTATCTCAAAGGGTAAAATTTTAGTTTTGTTTTTCATACTCAGGACTCTATCACCAATAGATTGATTATTATGGGATGTGGGGTAAAATTCAGTTCTATTTATTTATTCCATATTAACAATCAATTGCCCCAGTACCATTTATTTTACAGTCCATATTTTTTCCATTGGTCTGAAATGTTAACTTTGTCACAAATCAAATTTCTGTGAATGTGTGAGTCTTTTTCTGGGGTATTTTGTTTGGACTGTATTTTAGTCTCTGGGGCAATACCACAATGTCATGATTATAATAATTTTAAAATAATTCTTGATATCTAATAAGAAATGACATTCCAACTTGTTATTCAGGGCATAACTTTGTTTTGATTCTGTCTCTGGTTCTTAGTTTGTTTTTTAGATTCAATTATTGATAGGTATGTATTTATTGCCATTTTATTGTTTATAGTTTTGATCTTTTTCTTAAATAAACCCCTTTAACATGAATTTAATATAGGTTTGGTGATGAACTCCTTAAGTTTTTTCTTGTCTGGGGGGCTGTCTATCTGCCCTTCAATTCTAAATGATAGCTTTGATGAATAAAGCAATCTTGATTGTAGGTCTCTATTTTTCACGACTTTGAATTGCTTGCCAATTCCTTCTAACCTGCAAAGTTTCTTTCTTTTTGTTTTAAAGATTTTATTTATTTATTTTTAGAGGGAGGGGAAGGGAAAGAGAAAGAAAGAGAGAGAAACATCCAATATGTGGTTGCCCCTCAAGCACCTTCCACTGGGGAACTTTGCCCAAAACCCAGGCATATGCCCTGACTGGGAATTGAACAGGCAACCCTTTGGTTTGCAGGCCTGCACTCAATCCACTGAGCTATAACCAGCCAGGATGCAAAATTTCTTTTGAGAAATCACCTAACGGTCTTATAGGAACTCCCCTGTAGGTAACTAACTGCTTTTCTCTTGTTGCATTTAAGATTCTATCTTTATCTTTAACATTTGGCATTTTAATTTTATTAGCTTGTCAAGTTCTGCTTAAAAATTTTTATTTAGAGATTGTTTAAATTTTTATTGATAAATTTGGGGAGATTTGACATCTTTATAATATATAATCTTTTAATCTAAGAACTCCATTTGTTTTCTTTAAATTTTAATACATTTTATAATGTCCTCTATACAATTTTGATAGCCTTTTTATTATATTAACTCCTCAGAATTCATGTGTTTTTATAAGAATTAAAGAACATTTATAATATTGTATAATCTAAATTTGTGGTTCAGTTATAAAAAGTATAATTTAATTTTGTATGCTATTTTATACCTTGCATGTTATAAAAATTGCCATATGATCAATTCTAATTATATATACATATATATATTATTAGGCTTTATACATATTAGATAATATATCTATAATTAATGAAACTTTTATTATTTTTTATTTCTAATGCATAAAATTTAACTTATTTTTCTTGCTTTGCTGTGTTGGCCATGATAGCTAAGTACAATTGTGAGCAGAAGTGATGATTATAGTCACCCTTGTCTCATTCCTGATGCTGGAGGAACAGTTCATGTTATTTCACTATTAAGAATGATTTTTACTATAGGTTTTTTCCAAACTACTTTTATCTAGTCAAGGAGGTTCCTTTCTATTTCTTGTGTGGTCAGAGATGTTGTTTTCCTTTTTAAAAAATCACATGGGCCTAGCGTGTTATCCAGATATGCCAAGGTTGTGGGCTCACTGCCCAGTCAGGGCACATACATGAATCAACCAATGAATGTATAAATTAGGCTCTCTCTTTCTCTCTCTGCCCCCTCAAATCAATAAATAGAAATAATTTTTAAAAATGTGCAACTCCTGAATTATCAAATTTTCTAGACCAATAGAAAATAGAAAGATCATATGATTTTCCCCTTTATTACTGTAGTGAATGACAGTAATTTGTTTTCAAATGTAGGGACAATCATATAGTTCTAGGATAACTTAACCCAGTCATGATTGTTCACACATTGCCAGGTTTCATTTGCATATATATGCTGTATCTATGATTTTAGAAATTTATTTATTTTTATTGTTATCTCCATTTTCTCCTCACCACTCCCCCATCCCAGTTGCTTATATATATACTTAGATTTATGCATCTGTGATTATAAGATTCTTTTTCTCATTTTGTTCTTGTCTGGATCTATAGCTCAGATATTCTACTCTCATAATATAAACTGGGTAGTATTCTTGTTTTTCACTATACTCTATAACAGATTTTTTGGATTTTAATCATTTGGTTTTTTAAGTGCATGGTAGATCTCATTGGTAGATGGAGTTTTCAGTATAGGAAATTTTTTTATCATCTTTGTAAAGTCGATAGTAATGCAGCTCTGCCTTATCTTTAATTCCTATTTTTTGGTGCCTTATCTACTTTTTTATTATTTGTACCAGATGATAGGCAATTTTATTATTGTTTTGAAAAGTGAGAAATTTTCTTAATTCATTCTATAATGTCTATTTTCTTTCACTAACTACTGTCTTCATCTTTATAATAAATTGTCTTGCTTTTAAGGTTTATTTTTATATTATTTTTCTATTTTATTTTACTTTCTAACTTCTTTATTAAAATAAACATATACTTATAAATTTTTTTTCTTTTTTTAAATATATTTTATTGATTATGCTATTACAGTTGTCTCATTTCCCCCCTTCACTTCCCTCCACCCTGTACACCCTCTCCCACCCACATTCACCCCCTTTAATTTATGTGTCATAAGTTCTTTTAAATTTCTGTCTTAATACTGTTTTAATTGCCCCACAATAATGATACATAACATTCTACTCTCATTTGTATTTAAATATGTTATTCTTTTTATTATGTTTTCTTTTGGGTTATGATTATTTGGAAGAGTGCTCTATAAAATTTGAAATACGTGGTTAAAGCTAGTTACCTTTTTGTTATTATTTCTAATTTAATTACACTGTGATCAGCAATATGGTTGTGTGCTTCCAGTCACTATAATATTTTCAGTGAATAACCAAGATATTTTAACATGTATATTTAATGTATAATAATATACTATTAAGCAATATATTTACCTTTCCTCCTATACCATGAAAACCTTAGTGTGGTTTAATCCAATATCTTATATTTCATAGTATTTCATCTTGGTTTCAGATATTTTTTGTCTATATTTTCTAACTCCACAATAAATTATTACTGCTACTACTATAAAAATTTTAACATTAAATTCATAGAATTTATTGTTCACAGTTATTTTTTTATTACATTGAATATATAATACCATTGAATTCTGGCTTTGGTTAAGTCACTTAACAGCCTATTCTTGACCCTGGAAAACAGTCTGACTTTATAATTCTAATAATACCTTCTTAATCTTTGGTGTTCTACAGTTTCACTGTGGTGAGTGTGAGGATTTCTTTTGGTATTTTGAATATGTGGATTGATGTCTTTCATTTATATTGGAAAATTCTCAGAAATTTTATTTTCAAATATACTTATTTCTTACATTTTCTTCTTTCATTTAGTAATGTTTCTGATAACTCAAATTTTAGCTTGAGTTTTTCAGAGCACTCAAGTTGTATAAATTAAGGCTGGCTATAAATTCATGTGAAAGCTCTGTTTTGTTCACTTACGTTTTTGACTTTGCCTTTACTACTAAGATTGCAACTTTGGGGGAATCATAGACTTTTAGGGGTTTTCTTAGACTCCTCATCATTTTACTGATGTATCCCTAATCCATCCACTGAAATTGTAATTTTAATTATGTTTTTATTTTCATAAGTTCTCTGCTTTTTTCAAATCTGCTTCATTATTTTCTTTAATACTTTAGTGATTTTCTACTCATACTTTAATATTAATTTTATTTTTAAAATATATTAGGTTTACTTATTTAATATTTTATATTTATAAAACTATTCCTGCTATCTTTATATGCTTGTTTTCTCTTTTGATGTCTTTGGGGGGTTGGTTTGTTGTTTGGTACTATGGACTTATGTTTCTTAGACTCTCATCTGTGGGAAATATTTCAGTTTAGGATGAACATGGGTTCTCAAAAGAGAATTTCTATTTGCCTCATTGTGGATCTGTGTGTATTACATAGTTTGGAGTGAATGTAAATTGAGTTTTTGGCTTGAGATTATGAGTATCTATAGATGTAAATTTAAGTTACAAACCCATGTGAAAACACTCTTTTGCTTATGAACTCTCAGGGAAGTACCTTTAGCCTCACTTCTGCTATAAAGGCCGGACCTCGGGGGTCACAGCTGCGTAAGAACTTTCACACAGACTGCCTGCCCCGAGCAGCTGCCCCAGGCAAGCCCTGATCTTTGTCTCTGTCCCATGAGTTCCTGAAAGCCATGAAAGGGAAACATCGAGTTTACTATGTTTCGTAAATCTGTCAGGAAGAAACCTAGTTTCAGCGAGCCTTTAACACTATTTCCACCTTCACTTAGATTTTAGTCTGAATGTTTGTTATTTTCTCATGGATTAATCACAGCATTTACGAAGAGAGGTTTTTAACTTTTTACAAATTCTTCAGGGGGCAGGTGGGTGTGTGTCACGTTGCCAGAAATGGAAGTCTATTTATTTTTTCACTGGTAAATATCACTGTGAAACTTAGAGGAGAAAGGAAAAGTTATCATTTTCTTTATAATAATTTTAATTTAATAATTTTCTTATCTTAGGGTGGTCTCAGCACAGGCAAGCCAGAGAGGAGCGTCATTCCTGACGGTGCAGAGCAGTGCAGGGCAGAGGCCAACCAGAGCTGCTCCTGTGGGCGAGATGATTCTCAGGGAGGGCTGGCCGGAGGTTCGCTGTACAAAATAAGAGGGACAGTGTCAGTTTGTGTACCCAGTTAGGGTTGTCGGATTAAATACAGGACGTTTAGTTAAATTTGATTTTCAGATACGCAATGAATATTATAGCATATGTACCAAATATTGTTTTTCATTCAGTCATTTCTCGCCCTAACTATCCAAGATGTTTAGATATAATGGAGTGTATGATTTATAACCACTTTATTGTTACTAACTGATAGCATTGAAAAAAGTACTTTGCAAACTTTATGGTGTTATACCCATCATCATGAGGAAGACATCGTCGAACTGTAGATTCTGATTTAGTAGATCTGGGGGGGAGGCATAAGATTCTGCATTTCTAACACAGGTGGGTTCTGCTTTAATTATAAACATGGAACCTCCCTTTCAAATAAGAGAAACATTAAATAATAATCTGTTTTCAACAGGCAAGAACTTCCTGCTACTCCCTTCTGGAAACTTTAATGCAGAAATATCTTATCAGCTTTTGAACTTTGTTGTTAACGATGCTTGTAAATATAATTGATAAATTTTGGCTACATGTTTAGTAGGCTCAGTTCCTGTAGCTAGCCCTTCCTGAAACATATTCTCAAAATGCCACCATACTAGTAAGATGCTGAGCTGTTGGACCCTGTTGCTGTTCCTTTGCCCACTTAATGTAGATATATAGTCAGGATGCTTCACAGACAACCCAATAAATATCAGTTTGCCATATATGTTATTCATTGGAAAAAGTCAATAGAGAAGGGGAGGAGCAATTTTGGATAAAAAAAAAATCCAAATAGGTCACAGCCTTTCTCCTTTGTGTCCCTCTGTATTTGAGGCAGAATCCCCTTATAATTCCTGTCTATATATTAGGCAGGAATTGCATTAAAGGGAGTTTTTATACCTGAATTTTATATGAACTGCATGTAGCTGTAAATGAGGAAAGAGTAACAGAGACAGAATGACAGAGACATGCTAGAACGATTTTTATACGTATTCCCTGTTTCCCTTTACCTCTGGCCAGTTCCAGACTAAGTTTACAAAAACAGATAGGAATGCGAGGAATAACTGGAGGGACTATCTGGAGTTCAACTCACCAACATTTTGTTAGAGGTTAGAAATTTTCTCTTCCTTGGAAAGCCTGTTCTCAGTTTTTTTTCATGAAATGAGGGGATTATTCAAATTCATGAGAAGTTCAGAATGTTCAAAATAGTACAAAATAACATTACTAATGAGTATGATTTCCATATCACCTTATATCCAGGCCCTTTTTATGAGTATGTGAATTTTTGTAAAGTTTTAAATTTGCTTCTATTCCTATGGTAGTGTGATATTGGTCATTGTTTACCATTATTCTGAATTTCTGTTTCATTTATTTTTCCTATAATTACAATGAAAATAAATACAGATCATGATATATTTAAAAAGTAACAATTAATAAAAAAACAATTTTTTCCTCCTAATTCATCAAATGCCATTGCTTTTGCATGTGAATGGTTATGTCTCATTAATGGCTCTGTGATGTAACTCTAATTAATATTTATATATTAGCTACAGTATCTGTTCTTATGGTTAAAAGAATTATATAGCATAAAATAGAATGTTTTAAAGCATTCAAGTAAACCAAAAATATTTCCTCAAAAATGTGTTGATAAGATGTAACAATCCAGCATGTGATTTTAATTAATGTCCAAGTAACTAAAAATGTATTTAGTTCATAAAGAAAACATATTGCCATCTAATTATGGATCATGGAATTTGGTGCAGTGAAGCCGTAGTGCATCTGTTCAGTGAAAACATAATCATGGAGAATACTAAATGGCACAATATATAATGAAAAAATTAAAATAATGCACAAATAAGAGCATTAAAAACTCACAGTGTAAAACCAAATAGAATTGGAATTTAGCAAGAGAGGTCTGGTAATTCTAGATTTACTAATAAAAGAGATTGTCAAATCCATACAAAACTTACTCACTGTGCTAATTTTAATGGTCTTGCAGCAGAATAATCTCTTTTCTGTAATGTGTGGAAGAAAAGGAGCCACATACTAAACCTGACAAAGCTCAGGGGAGACCTGCGTGGTGGCCTTACAAGTAACCACATAGATTGGTCTGACATTAAAACCTTCTAACTAAAAGCAGTTCATGGTGGGCAGTCATGTCCTAGGCCAGTATGTTTCCAACAAAGGTCAGTCTTTACTTAACTGAGCCTGTTTATTGTCTTTTTGCATCTATGATAACACACCTTTGGAATGTCAAATTTCCTTTTTCCGGACCTCTCAAAGCACAGGCACCATGTGATCTGGAGACCACAAATCCCCTCATTGTTATTATGTTAATTGTTGACTATTAAGCATCCTGAACCCACCTGTGTAAAAGCACGTGTCTATCATCTTGCCTTTTATCCAGTCCTAGAGGTTCCCCTCTCCTTTGCTTCCTCCATCTCTCTTTTCTATCACCAGTGGATTTCTTGCAACCCCTTTCACCTCCTCTTTTGATTGTAATGTGTAAAACAAGGTGAAAAGTGGCATTCTCTAGAGCACTACTCAATCCGTAGAAATTTTGCTTTCTGGCAATTGTCAATTGTCATCAGTTTGGCTCAATAAACTCACCAAAACTTCTCCACAGGTTTGCATGTCTCTTACATTGACAAATGGAATTAAATTTTTTTAAGTGGAGTGGGGGAAATGCCATTAGTCCACTTTCATATTTTCAGACTTATAATATGTGTAAATTGAACTAAGAATTATCTTTTTGATAAATTATTTTTAAAATTCATAATGGCAAAGAATAACAAATGTCAAGAACGTTGACTTTATTTTTATAATATCATTGTCTCAAACCCCTTTTTTCTGTTTCCACTGATTTCATTCAGGCCCTCACTTCCTCTCACATGAGATTTCAATAGCCTCCTCAATAGTCTACCAGCAGGTTCAGTTGGCTCGTGGTGGACCTCAGCCCTTCTGGCCTCTTTCCCTTCTAATCTTTTGCATACCTTACAGCAGAGGTTCTCAGTTTTGAGTCTGAATCTGAATCACTGAGATTTGTTAAAACACAGACTGTTGGGCTGCACCCCCAGAAGTTCAATTCGTTTGGTCTAGGAACAGAATTTGCATTTCTAATGATTGCAAGGTGAGGTTGCTGTTATGGGTCCAGAGACCATGTTTTGAGACTACTGCTGTGGGATCTTGCTAATTACCTTAAAGCCAGTCTTTCCCCAGTACTCCTATTTTCAAAGCCCTTTATTGGCTTCTCATGATCTTTTGAATCAAGCTCAAACTTAGCATGATATTTGGGATCTCTAACCATGCAGCCTCCAATTTACCTTTTCTGCTCATCTGTTAGTTGTCTTCCCCTGGGTACTTGATGCTTTAACACACAGAACAATACACTGTTACAGAACATGCCACAATGCTTTCTACTTTTATTCTTTTGTTATGCTATTCCATTGCTCCTGGAAACCCCTGCTCTTTGTCTCCATATTTCAGTCATTCAAGACTCAGCACAAATACTTCCAGTGCCATGAAGCATCTCCAATTTTCTCTCATTTACATAGCTCACAAATGATGTCACCCCACTCTGAACTTTTTCCACATTTCATTCTCCTACATTGATTTCTACTTTCTTATTTTTGTTTTACTTACCTGGACACATATTAAAATTCTTCTATTAGTTGGTAATGTATTTTGGAGCACAGCTTGAGTTTTGTTGTCTTTTCTAGCACCATGTCTTATAAATAGAAGTTACTAATAAATATTTGTAGATTTTGTTATTTATATAATGATCATGAAAACAGCAATGATAGAAGTGATGATAACAATAACAATCTAAATTCTCTGTACTGCATTTCATTTTTTTCCCCTTTGTCTGCCTTCAGCATCAGAAGAACAGATGGCTGGCTTTTGTCAGTTCTTGAATTCTGTTTCTAAGAAACATTAAGCCTGCATCAGGCCTCACTTGTTACGCAAAGCTCCTATTAAGGAGGGAACCTGGGACAGTCTTTGAATTCATCAGGTGTGCCACGTTGTTACAGAACCCCACCTATGCTGTTCTGGAACAGCTGTGGGGTTCGATTGCCTGCCACCAAGAAAGGCAAGGGCTTGTTTATTTAAAGGTAGTACAGATTCAGAATAATGGCATATTTCAGCTGTTAAATTCCACTCCCTTTAAAACATGTTTTGGGGTTAGGGTTAGTTTTAAAGGGAGTGAGACATAACAGCAGAAATCCTGCCCCACTTTCCCAACCTAGGCCAGCATCAGAATATTCCAGTCAGAGGAACTGTCTTTCAGAAAAACAGAAGCCTGTGGCTCAGCATTCAGCATTCCAGGCATCTCCCACTAATCCATGCTTGGTTAGGCAGGTTCTGCAATTCCCAGGTCCATCTGTTCTGTGGTCATATTTTCCAGGCAGGTTTCCCAGCAGGTCTCCTCTTTCTTACTTCAGCTCTTAATCCAAACCTGCATGGCATCTCCTTACACCAAACCAGGTGGCACCTCCTTACACACCAGACCTTATGGCAAATCCTCCTACTTCATGCCTCCTTCTTCATAGCTGCCTTCCTCATTGCTGCTTTCCTCATGGCTGATACTTACTACTGACTTTCCATACCCTTTCAAACCACATGGCTGCTACTTTCTCTCAGCCCACCCTTATTTTAAATACTGACCTGGAGCTTCCTACGTGACCTCATATCTGGACCCTCCTACAATGTGCTATTCTCCCACCCCCATGTCTTTTACCTTTTTTCAGCTGCCATCTTTAGTCAGGGCAAGAGTACCCCATGACATGGGAAAGCCTCTGCCTCCTTGCCTCTTTCTCAGTTGCTGTATGAGCTCCCCAGGCTATGTCACTATATGGTCTGAAAAACAAGTAGAACTTTTACCTTGGGACATTAGCAAGGAACTAGCTATCGACTTGTCATTGTTATGAAAAGTATCTTAACCCCTGTATCATCCCCTTCCTGTGTCCCCCAACCATCGGCTGTGGGGAATAAGTTTGGGGACCCCTGCCCTACTTTGCACCCTGTTAAACTGCTGCCTCAGTTCCTTTTTCTCTCACTTTCAAAATTTAATAGCTTCATTTTTTTCTTTTCTCATTCCCATCTTAAAATTATTCACACTGAGGTATAAATGCTTAAAATGTAAGTCATTGGGGGAAGATGTCCTAATTTTAACAAAAAAAACATTTTTTTTCTTAGTACATTTACAATATCTATAAATTGGGTAAAGGAGGATTGGAAGAGGGTGGAGGATCCCTATGGACATTACTGAAATCATTCTGTACAAATCAGTTAATGTGCTCCATATGTGAGCAGTAGCTCTCTTCATTCATGACTCATTCAGGAAGTATTCACTGAGCTTTAGTCTGGGGCACTGGGAATCCAGCACGAACGAGACAGTATCTTATAGAACTTTTATTCTTTTTGGTATAGAGAAACAATAAATAAACCAACAAAAACAAGAAATTGCCAGGTGTGAGTAATGTTGGGCAGAGAATTAGAATAGGGAAGGGCGAGGTGAACAGAGAGTGACTGGCTAGTTACTTTAAATTTGGGAATCAATAAAGGCATTTCCTGGTGTGCGGTGGAGGGTGACATCTAAATTGAGATCTGAATGTAAGACAGGGCTGGCCCTAGACAAAGAGGGAGAATAGCTTCAGGGAGAGGTAAGAGCAAGTGCAAGGCCTCTACAGATGGCATAAATTTAGCATGTTATGTCCAGCTCTCCCTGGAAAGAAGGAGTCTAGAGAATGAGTTTGGGGAGAGAGGGAGGGACCAGGTCATGTAAAACTTTGTATGCCAGTATAGAAATGTAAGATTTTATGCTAAGCAGAGTGGGAAGACATTTGAGCTGAATCTGATTTACAATTTTAAATATTACTAACTTTGTTGTGTGTTATAGTGGAATTGAAGCCAGAAGACTAGTTAGGAGGTTCAGTTTTCCAGATGAGAGAAAATGGTGACTCAGGATAGGATGGTGAAGGTAAAAATGCAGAAAAAATTTAAGAGAGCTTACCAGGGCTTACTGATTGTTTGAATTTGGAGTGTGAGTAGAGAAAAGTGAGTCAAGTATAATACTTAGGTGTAAGGGTCTGCCTAATTTATGGGTTATGGTTTCTTTATTATTATGGTGAAAACTTTGAGGGAAATAGGTCTAGAGGTAGAACTAGGGTTTCGTAGTTTAGTGTGCTGTGGAGTAGTTAGGGTCACAGACTTTGAGGTTAGGTCTGTCTGAATTGCAATCCTAGTTTTGGTGCTTTCCAGCTCTATATTCTTGAACATAAATGGATATCGATACTAGTATAAGATTGTGAAAATGAAACAAATAGACAATCCATATAGAGCACTTAGGTACATCACAATTATGCTTAGATTTGAGATTAGAATTTAAAATATATATTTTTCTATTGTCCAAATTTTAATATTTTTGGTTAATATTTTATGCCATGACTCCAAGTTACCATCTCATTTTTCAGGGTTTAGTAATTAAAAATTGTGTTTTTGTTGTCTGACCTATTCTTTGACTAAAATGTTTAGATTTCTTTAAATATGCCACAGTGTTGTTTTAACAATAATAATATATTGCTTTCTAATGATCAACTTGTCTACGAAGGCCCATAGATATTTATACCATTGTCCAGTACAAACATTGGTCATTTTTACATCTTTTATTATCCTATATAGTTTTTTAATAGAGATTCTGAAGCAGCAATTATCACTTTATTCAGATACTTTTAACCTTTAGTTAAAGAATATACCACCAGCCTTCAACACATGCTACTCTTTTCTTTTTGGAGTCTTTATGGAACATAATGCATAAGTATCTCTTATATTTTTCCAGGGTTCTAATGCAAATGAAAGCCCAGATTCTGGACTTATTATTAACTATCATGGTCAATTTTTTGAGGAATCAGAAAGCATTTTTTTCCAAATTTTTGAGCTCTGCTTTATGGGAAATAACTAAGTAGTTAGGAAGGATGGAGTTGGGATAATACTGAAGTCATTTTTAAATTATTGCTTATAGAAAAATCTTTATAGAAGAAATCTATTTAAGTTTTGAACACCTAGAATCAATATATGCTACTGATTGGTTATTTTTCTGTGATTTCACATAGCAACCATGGGCTTTCTAAGCAGACAAAGGAGAGATCATTTTCACTGATCACGAGTAATAGGACAAAAGTCCCTTTTTCAGACCCTCCTTCCCAGAGCTAGCTGGACTCCATAAAGCATGACTGACCCTAACTGTTTTATGAGGCTTTATCCTCAGGACTAGAAAACTACTGTAAGCACCCTGAAGGCGCAGAGCTCTGGGAACTTACTTATGAAATAGGGAATAACAGACAACAGTGGCCGGACCAGACCTTGCACCCAAAGATAACATCAACATCAAACAAGTTACAACCCATACAAGACCAACGGAAACATCCTACTCTACAACCACCCAATTGCCTAACAAAAACTCAAAGCTCTGACCCCTCTGGGCTGGTGCACATCTCCACAGCCAGCCCTTTCCCTCCCTTGGGAAAGTAAAATAAAAACCTTTACTCTCTGCACTTTCTTCCCTTTGTGAATTCTTTCACAGCCCGTATCACTGACGACCCTAACAAGGAGGATGCGAGACTCTGAGTACAAACAGATAATGATTTAGTGTTTTGTGTTCAAAGTAATCTTTTTAAAAAATTATTAATGAAAATGCTGATGAAAAGGAATTAAGAAAGAAAGATAAATTGCATGTATCTCTTTCTCTCAAATAATAATGCCTAAACATGGCCCATTAATTTCTAGCTGGACAGTAGTGTTGATGATGTAATACTGTTATGAGAGCTGCCTTTGCATTCAACACGTTTTATTCATTCACATTTCACTCATTCAATGTGATTAATTTAACTGATGGGGATGAGACCATGAGAGAGTCTGGTATGTAGATATGCATTACTTGACACCTAATGCATATGCCTCTTTGTTGAGGACAAAAATGATTTTGGTGGGCTAACTTGAGACACTCTGAATGAAGATGTAAAATAAAAATTTCCCAAATAAACAATAGGTACTTAGGATTAAAAACATTCTATGGTCCAAAATTGTGAGGAAAAAAATGTATATGTGCTTCAGGGAAACACTATTTATCTCTGTTGGCCAACATACTTTGAAACAACTATTTGGTTTTAATGGATATATATCTTGCCACTCTGCCATCAGTAATTTGAACAGCTTGAAATACTGTATGTCATCCTACATTGCTTTCTCTTTGAAGCAAACACAATCACTGGATTGTTTTTCATTGATTTAAAAACATTGACTTGCTGAAGTATGAGCCTGTGTGCAGTCATAATTCTTGTCTTTTCTTCCTCGGCGAAGCCTGTGATAATTCTTTGAGTTTCAAGCAGGTGTCATGCATCAGATCCAAGTGCTTAATAAATGCACCAGAAGTATATTTTCCTTAAGGCCTTGTGTTTATCCCATTTCCATTTATCTTGTGAAATATCTTGAAATGCTTTTCTAAAATCCTGGGAAAGAGCAGGTTAGCATTTCCACTTGGCAAGCAGAGCTAGAAAGTGGAAGGCTCCCCTGTCTATTTTGACCTTAACCAACATCGGTGATTCCCAGCCTGTGTGCCAAGGGACTGTAAAGAGTAACAGAGTTATTGGATGCAGCCCACCAATCCATATGTGCACCAAGCATTTTTTTGTAATCTGAATAAATATCACTAACATGAAAATATGCTGTGTTTTTTGTAAGTTCATGTAAATACTGCAGTGATCAATAAGATACAAACACATTTAAAAGTGATCCTGAATTCATGGTGTTTTTTAATTCTATATTTTCATAATTAATAGAAAATATTGGGTTACTTATCTGTTTACCTTATACTTGATACTACTCAATTCATTAAATTTTAACAAAAGATAACATTATTGACCACAGTGACCATAGTAATACCAAATTGAAATAATTTCTTATCATATCCTTAGTGTGAGCTGGCCATCACAATTTCATACTCATTTTTATTCACATTATACTCATAAATTAATAACAATACAACTAACAGCAACTCTTATAGCTTTTGTATTGGTGTAGGCAGTCATTTAGTTTTTACATCAACCCTGTGAAGTCATTATTATAATTGCCATTTTACTAAGCAGAAACCAAAACTCAGACTACTCAAGGCTATTGCCTTAGGACCCACAACAGATTTACTAAGTAATGTGGGTTTTAAATCCTAGTTTGGCCATCTGACCCTAAACTCCTGATTCTTCTAATTCTATCACATTGCAGAACAGTCTGACATGTGAGACATAGATATCAAAACTGTGCTTGATTCCAGGAGGCAGAGAATCATGGAAGGGACATGTCTGGACATGCCCTAAATTATGTGGAATGTAATCAATTATGATTTTTTAAAACATTTAATCTACAAAGATTTATTTGTGAAATCATTGGAATCATATGAATGCTATTCACACCAGGCAATTATAGCAAGAAATCCTTGCTAATGAACCAGCAACCATCTACTAGATGTGTTCAATTTTGACCTACTATTTCAATCACTGAGAGAGACTAAGTAAAAAGGGAGATCAACCAAGAACAATAAGTAAATTTAAAAGCGTAGGGAAGAAAAGGAGGGAAGAGCAACATGCACTTCATGGACTTTGAAAACTACAAGGTCTGGGGCTTTCACAGGAGAGTCCCTGAAGATTTCCAGTCATTCTTTTAATTTCTAATTCGTCTGGTGAACCAGGTGCTAGCCTCACCTACCGACTCTCTTCTGCATCCTTTGTCTCTTTATTCCCCCTTCCACTGTGGAAAATCCTACTGTTTATTTACAATCCAGAGTTGAGAGGCTGAACTAAAATTGGCGGCTTCTGGGACATCCCTGCTAATGGATGGGATCCAAATTGGCTCTGCCATGAAGAGGCAGCTATGCCCACATAAGGATATTTTCACTTAGTGCTTCTGTCGTCTTGTTGACAGGCAGACACTCATCCAGGAGTGGGAAAATACAGCTGGGGCAAATGTTTGTAGCTAGAGTGGTCCGCTGGCTGGAGCACTAGTCTGAAGGAAAGGCTGTCTGATGTCATGGTTGACTCCTCATGGGAAGCACTTAATAAAGTTGGATAAATCACTTAGCCTCTTAGTCCCCCATATGACGGACAAGGACCTCAGTATATATACCTATTATCTGCCCTGCAGTGTTTTTAATAGGTACTCAGTTTGTTTCTTCTAGTCCTGACTATATAAGAGGTAACAACTTTCTTTTCAAATATGAGAGCAGGGAAAGAACTCTTTCTCTGTGGCTCTTCTAGTGTTATAGTCAAGTTTAGGAGAATGAACATTTCTCCCAGCCCTGGAAGAAAGGCTTCCCTTTCTCATAGGCTAATATATTACCTGAAGATGGGGACACAGTGTGTGTGTACAAAAATACATGTAGAAAGCATATGTGTAAAACATACATACACACACACACACACACACACACTATTTATGTAAAGATGTCTTTATCTAGACATTCCAGCAGAGCTCCTAGTTAAGCCACAACTTCTGTAATGGGAAAGCAAATCAGATCTGACTACATTGTCTGTTTAACTGAAGGAGCCACACAGATGGGAAAGAAGCACAGACAAATTGCTTTTGGCTCTGCTTTCCTTTATAAAAACATCAGATATTTTTAGTTTCTTTTTCTTTCTGTGTTGTGCATGTTTCTGCCTCATATAGAGTCACTGCACATTGTCTTCATCAGCTTTGCCATTCGCTTCTAACAGGCCCATTTGGCATTGCATTTAACTTTTACATTTCTGAGACCTGAACATACCATGGGAAAGTCCATTTTTTAGATGTAGATGATGGGCAGGTAGAAATAATTTAATGTTATGGAAACATTTGAATTAGTAGACAAGAGAATCTATATGTTTCATCTCGCGGTGGATACATATTTCTGGTGAGTGCACAGTACATTTCCAAGCTGAATAGACCTATACACAACTTCGATCCAAAACCAGAATTACTTTTTTCCATGATAGTTCCTGTATTCATGGAATAAACTGTGATAGTCATTAAAAATTATTAATTAGATAATGTTCACATGAGCCTTTCATACAGTGGCCACTTTACTCTCTCTCTCTTGAACTTTCCCTTCTGTGAATGACAATAGTTGCCATTTTCCTAGCCAGGTTCACGATGGTGTTATAGGGTCAGATCGGAAAGAGATAAGCATGGAAGAAACTCAATCAGGTATTCCAGTAGGTTCTCTCATAATTGTTATTATCCTGAAAAATTGGTCTATGAGCAGGGAATTGAAAATAGCTGGCTCAAACGATGTGGCAACTTCTTAAAACTTTAATCATAGAGTTACCATATGACCAAGCAATTTTACTCCTAGGGATCTACCCCTAACTAGTGTTCATGTAGATTTGTCCATCAGTGATTATAGCAGCATTGTGCATGATAGACCCAAATGAAAATGATTCAGATGTTATCCACTGGTAAAATAATAAACAAAACACTCTAACCATACAATGAAATGTAATTCAGAAACTAAGAGTAACAAATTGCTACTGATACATGAAATAACAGAGGAACCTCAAATACATTAAGCTAAAGAGCCAAAACAAAGATTCCATGATTATGTAGTATGTTTACTATGTATGTTATGATATGTAGTAGGAATACATTGATATGAAATTTCTAGAAACAGAAAATCTGTGAAAAAAAGGAGATCATTAGTTGCACGGGGCTGGAGATAGGAGTGGAGGTTAACTACTAAGGACATGAGGCAATCTTTTGGGGTGATGAAAAGTTTTAAACTTGTTGGTGGTGGTGATGGTGGCACAGTTGGACATATTTATTAAAAATTGTTAAACTGACATGTATAATAGGTGAATTTTATGCCGTACAAACTAACCTAAATAAGGTTATGATTCTAAATGCTTCAGTTTCTACAGCTCTTTGTCCACCTCATTTCAATTTTGCATGCTGTGTATTTCAGGACACTTGAAGAGTGTGTGTGTGTGTGTGTGTGTGTGTGTGTGTGTGTGTGTGTGTGTATTCTCTTCCCTAATAAAATATAAGGCCTTAAGTGGAAGTATATCCCAGTGCATTCTACAGTGTGCGTATTTAATATTTGGGGATGAGTGAATGAATGAATAAGAATATTTCTTGTATTAGGACTTAGAAGGTTAGAAAAACCCTGAGTAACTTAAGCAGGTCTGCCTTCCAGTTTTCTTCAAGGATTTCCATTGCCACAAATGGACTTGGCATATACAGCAAATACTGGTATTCCTGGAAAAATTCTAGAATTAGTCTAATGTTCTGAGGATCTCTGAATGGGTGTGAGCCGTGACTGGATTGGTGTGAGCAGAGGATTTCCCTCTTTGCGACGCTGTAACTTTTTCAGGTTATATCCTAAAAATCTCACGTGACCCGAGAGACATAGAGGCTGCAGATTTATTCATTAACCTGGAATTATCAGTTGCTAAATATTGTTTTGTGACACCCCATCAAGTTCTCTTAAAAACTATTTTTAAAATTAAATCAGATATCCCAGTGTGCAAACTGTAATATAAAACTAATGTAAGTTAACTGCGGCCTAAATAATGAGGCTTCCCCAAAACCTAATCACCCTCCCAGGAAGTAGTTTATTCTCTGAACAAAGTCTCACTCATTATATAATCTGACAAAATAATATAATATAGTTTTAATATCTATAGTTAATACATTTAACATATGGTTTCTTTAATAATTACTAATTTTTACATTTCTCTCTACTAATTATGGTATTAAATCGTTTACTCCTTAATTTGTTCTGTCAAAGTTTTTATTTATTCCAGACTGAATGGTGATAGAGTTGAGACTTTTGTACTTCTCCCATTAATTTAAAATCATTTATATAAACCTGCCATGTGTTGTATTTTTTGGTGACTTAATTTTTCTCTACTTACCCATTCCAGTTATGAAATAGTTTTAAAGGATATTTCAAAAACTTATCAAGACAGTTCTTATTTGTAGTTCTATATAATTTTAATACCATTTTGATAACTTCCAGTTATAATTGTCAACCTTTCCAGCTGCTTATTTGCTACAAGATGACTTCACTGCTGCAGTACTGGGCAGACACACTGAGCAGTTGGCTGGAGAAGAGTCAAAAGACCCACAGGAAATGCTTTGTGGACCCACAATTTTTCAGCCTTATTCATCTCAGGACACACAACTAAAATTCAGCAGCACACGAAAAAATACATTGTATTTTTTGCTGATCTGATAAAAATAGCTATAATTTTAACTCCTTCATACCATACAGCTATTGTGGTGGCTGTTGTCATTTTTTAAATTTGACCATCTAAGGGAAAAAGAGATCAGTGCGCCTGACTAAACAGGTATTGCATGGTTTAAAAAACTCTTGGAGCGCACCAATGTACTGTGGGCACAACAGTTTTGCACTAAAATAAATTGAAACCAGTAACTGCTTGTTACTTTAAAGTGTGTGTGTGAGTACCCGGCGACTGTATTTCTGTGTAAAGTGAGGCAGTGCTTTGGGAGCAGACCTACAGAATCACTTTCAGAGGCCTTTGACAGACCAGCACTACAGTGAGGTGAGGGATGTACTTGCCTCCAGCACAAAATTTAAGGGAATGTCAAAAATTCAGTAATCATGTTAAAGCATATTTTAAGAAATAAAATTGGCAAATTGTGACCTGTGGACCAGTGTCTGTTTTTGCAAATAAAATTTTATTGGAACCAGGGCTGGGATCATGGTGAGGCGAATTATACTGGAGCATGCAAGTGGAGTTTCATTTCTTGTCTTTAAAATTGTAGCACTTTGTAATGTATTCTTTGCATTAATTCTGATTTTTAAAAAGTATAATTCATTATTTCTTAGTTTTACTGAGATCTTCCCAAAAAGTGGTAGCTAGAGGCATGCTTAATAACACATACTAAGTTTGGGAGAGATATGAAATTAACGTATTTTGAGGTATGTATTGGGTTCCTGAAATTCCAGTTTTATTTAAAATGCCTTCATTAGAGGGGCTGTTTGTAAAGTTCAATGCAGTAACTCCATACTGAAATGCTTCTCTTTACCTAGAGTTGCAAATACTTAGGATATTATAAACTTCAACATTTTTTTTATCTCTGACAATAATAATATGCTGAGAACAGTTGTGTGTCAGGGCAATCACGTTTATGTAAAAATAAATGTCCAGTCCTTTACATTTTTAAAAATATTTATCTTTCTTTTTGAGTCGTATAGGGCTTCTTGCATTCAAAAATAAGATATTAAGGGAATATAAGTATAAATTTATACCTATAACATATATTATTATATGTTATTTAAACAGAGAAAATCTGTTTCTCTTGAATGATTCTACATCAATATAAAAATGGGAAGAATTGAGGAAATATAAAACTATATTTAAAAGCAATTAATGACTTATATTTATCCTACCATTGATGCTTAATTTTGAGATACATACTGAATATTTTTCTGAGGCTACACTTATTGCCATGTCTGTACCTTTCGAACCCATCATTACATAGTTTATATTTTACTGCATACTCTCCTGAAGATGATTGTAACAGATGATGCCGACTGGTTTTCTAGCAGAGTTGAGCAGCTGGCTTATGACCCTGGAACATAAGTTTTGAGTTTTAGGAGTGTGGATGAAAATAGGGCCACACACTAAACCTGACAAGGTCAGGGGAGGAGTGCATGGCAGCCTTGCAAACTCAGAGACCTAAAGTGACTACTTAAGATGGTCTGAAATAAAAACTTTCTAACTAAAAGCAAGTCATGGCCAGTCGTCCTGTCCTAGTTTGGTGTTTTCCATGACAAAGGTCAATCTTACCTTAACTGAGACAGTCTATTGTTTTTTCACATCTAAGATAACACGCCTTTGGAATGTCTGAGTAATCCCCTTTTTTGCAGACACCTCCAGGCACGTTCTCTCACCAGAACAGGAGACTACAGAACTCCTCATTATTATCTTGTTCTCCTGCGGACCATCTCTGCGTGCTGGGTTAATTTTTAACTATCCTATACCCACCCCTGTAAAAGAAGTGTGTGTCTATTCATTCTACTTTTTAGTCAATCTCAGAGGTTTCCCTGCTTTGCTTTCTCCCATCTCCCTAATCTATCACCAAACAATTTCATGAAACCCCCTTACATCTTCCCCTTTAATTCTGATATATAAAATAAGTGGTAAAACTGCCACTGTCTGGAGCATTTTTTCAATCTGTTCAGATTATGTTTCCTGGCAATTATTGTCAGTTTGGCTCAAATAAACTCATAAAAATTGTCTACAGGTTTGAACATTTCTTACGTGGACAGGAAGCTAGATGGACTGAACCTGTTCTGCACTCTATCAAGTGGGGTGATTTTTTTCTCCCACATCTCTTATACTACTAGGCTTCCAGATGAGGTAGTATCTTCCTTCCTTCCTGAATTCCTTGTTCTTCCTAAGTCCCTCCCTGCCTTTGAAGTTCATGCCATGAGAGTATCCACATTTCCCTCTTTGTGGCAGTCATTTACAGAATCCTGTCATTCCTGGGTATTTTAGCTTCTGTTTCACTGTCATTCTTATCAACATTACTTCCTGTCATTATTCTTAGTGATTTAAATATCCACAGAAATGATATGCTGGCTTTCAGCTTCTTGATCTCTTCTTCATTAATCAATTTCTCTCCTTTATATCAGACAACTACTTCCAAGGTCACATTTTACCATCTTCTTACCATAATCTTAGTTTTAGGCTTTCTACTTTTTGACCACTTTCTACCTTTTTGGCTGACTCCAAAATAAAACAAAAATTCCCAAACTGACTGAATCACATTTCAGCATCCTCCTTTATCCCGTATCATATTCTCCTTACCAGCTTAGATTCTGTGGTTTGTAATTATAAACATTACTTTGCATATGCCCTCATTTCCCTTGTCCCTCGCTCTTTTACTAACACAGGAGTCAGGATTTAAACTTAATCAGGCTAATTCCAGTGTTCAAGTTCTTAATCACTACAGTATATGTATATTATCTCATTTGAGTCTTACAACACACCTGTAAAAATAAATCAGAAAATAAAAGCTTGGAGAAGCAGAGTAAGTCTTACAGGATCGCACAACTACTAAGTGGTGGAGCAGTATTTAAGCTCTGCTACTCTGTGCCTACACCTAAGTAGCTGAACTTGTCTGGGGAAAATTTATGCTGACTCATTTACTTTAAACTCATGACCATTTCAAAAGGGTCCTTAACTGCTGTCAGGAAGATTATCTACTTCCTCACTCTGTCTTATTTTTCCCAATACCTCTGCCGTCTTCTTAAGCCTCCTCCCTTTCTCATTCTCAATCTTCCCTGATAATCTTGATTTTTATTACACAGAGATCATGGAAGCAATCTGAAGAGATTGTTCCCAGTGTGCTACAGCCACATCTACCACCCTGTCTGCATAGAGAGCCATATGTTTGACATTCCTGTTCTTGATGTGCACTAGCTGACTGTGCTCCTATGCACGTCCAACACCTCCAATATTCACTAGACCCAAGTTCCTCCTCTAGGCAATTGACCCTTGACTCGGTTGCATCATTAAGTTTCCCCTCTCCACTTAGTCATCTCCAGTACTGTAATTTCTCCCATTAAAAGAATGAGGAAAGAATAGGTGGATAGATCAATGAAACAGAACAGAGTCTAGAATAGACCCACGTAAATATAGTCAACTGAACTTTGACAGAAGAGGAGAGGCAATACAAGGAGGAAAAATAGTCTTTTCAACAAATAATGCTGGAACAACTGAACATCCAATTGTAATACACACACACACACACACACACACACACAGATGCTATACCCTTTGCAAATATTAACTCAAAATAGACCACACACCTGAGTGTAAAACACAAAACCATCAAACTCTTAGAGGAGAACTTAGGAGAATATCCAGATGATCTTGGGTTTGGTGATGACTTTTTAGATGCAATATTAAAGGCACAAGCCATGAAAGAAAGAATTGATAATCTGGAATTTATTAAAATTAAAAGCTTCTGTTCTGAGAAAGACAGTATGAACCAAATGAGAAAAGCAGTCACAGATTAAGAGAAATTATTTGCATAGGACACATCTGATAAAGAACTGTTATCCAAAACATTTGAAGAACTCTTAACAGCAAGAAAACAATCAAATTAAAAACTGGGCTGAAACATAACAGTCACTTCCTCAAAGAAGATATACAAATGGCAAATAAATATGGAAAAGATGCTCCGCATCATATGCTATCAGGGAAATGGAAATTAAAACAATGAGGTATCGCTATATGCCTATTGAAATGGTCAAAATGTAAAGCACTAACAACACCAAATGCTGGTGGGCATGTGCATCAACAGGAACTCTCATCACTGGTGGAAATACAAAATGGTATAGCCACTTTGGAAGACAGCTTGGTGGTTTCTTACAAAACTAAATATACTCTTAACATATGATCCAGCAATCACGCTCTTAGTATTTACCCAAAGGAATTGAAAACTTATGTCCACACAAAAACCTGCACATGGATGTTTATAGTATCTTTATTCATAGCAGCCAAAACTTGGAAGTAACCAAGATGCCCTTCTGTAGGTGAATAGATAAATAAACTGTGGTACATTCAAACAATGTGATATTATTCAGTGCCAAAAAGAAATGAGGTATCAAGTCATGAAAAGACATGGAGGAAACTTAAAGTATATTACTAGGTGAAAGAAGCCATTCTGAAAAGGGAATGTACTGTGCAATGTGCGATTCCAACTGTATTACCTTCTGCAAAAGGCAAAACAATGGAGACAGTAAAAAGATCAGTACTTGCCAGAGGTTAAGGGGGAGAGAGAGATAAATAAGCAGAACATATAGGATTCTTCAAGCAGTGAAACTATTCTATGTAATACTATAATGATGGATACATGTCAGTATACATTTTCTGAATTCGTTGAATGTACAACATCAAGAGTGAGCCCTAAAGTAAACTCTGGACATTGGGTGATGATAATGTCTCAATGTAGGTTCATCAGTTGTGACAAATAACTGCTCTGGTGGGAAATATTGATAATGAGGGAGGGTATGTATACATGGGATTGGGAGTATATGAAAAATCTCTGTACCTTCTGCTTACTTTCACTCTGAATCCAAAATTGCTTTAAAAATAAGGTCTATTTAAAAAGTCCTTTTGTAATTTCATGTCTCTCTCTAGTTTCTTCTCCATTTCTCTGCTTTATTTTTTACAGCATAACCCTTCAAGAGAGTTGTTGATACCCACTATGTCTAGTTCCTCTCTTCCCATTCTCTTTTGTTCCCATAGCAACAGGCTTTTAACCTCATTTCTCTACCACATGTAGCTCTTAAGTTTACCAATGTTTATCATTTTGCTAAATCATGGATCCTTGATTGTCATCTCACTTGATACATTTAAAAAAATGAGTCACTGAGGCCTTCCTTTTCCTTTCTTTGTAAAATAGTTTCTTCACGTGATTTGAAGAACAACATTCTTCCTTTGTTCTGTTTCTAACTGTCTGGCCTCTCCTAAATACCAGAGTGCCTGATCTGCTGCACTGTACTTCTTTGTTTCTTTGCACTGCCTCCCTCACCAATGTGACTCAGTCCCAAGGCCTGAGCTCCATCCTTCTTACTGCTTGCCAGAAACTGCGTTCATCTTTGGTGCTCTATTGACTCTCCTTTCTACATATTGTGAAAGTCTAGAATTTGGCTGCCTCTCATATCCTTCATTAGTACCACACTTACCAAAATCAGCATAATCTCTTGCCTGGATTATTGCTATACCCTCCTACCTGATCTCCTTTTCTATTCTTTCTATCTTTGTCCCTTTACAAATTATTTTCAACATACCAGCCACGTTAATCCCCTGTGCAAAATCTTCAAGGTTTTTTTTTTTAATGAGATTCAGAGTAAAAGCCAAAGTCCCATGAGTTTCATATGAACCAGCGCATTCTAGAAATATTTTCATCACTATCTGATCTGCCTTACTAGTAATTCATTAAATACTCTTATTGTGATTACTCCTCAGGTTAAGAAATTCCCAGTTTATTTTAAAACATGTTCTACTTAATCCAAATCATTTACTTTTATTAAATAGACATTTTGTGAGCACCTGTTATGTATATATAGAAATGAATAAAACATTTCCTGCCCTCAAGGAGTTTTTACACTTGGAGAAAAGACAAAAATACAATGAATAATTGCAGGATCAGTAACCATTATAGTATTAAATGTGTGCATAAAACACTGGTGTGAGGATCAATAAATTAAAATTACCTGATGTAGACATAGAAGATCTCAGAGAAATAGAATTTGTTCTGGTAGATGTAAGTTGAGCCTTGTTTTTTAATTGTTCCCCAATTTTCCATACTCCTTTAGTCATAACTGTGGTCCTACCTAAAGGCAATATGCTCGCATTTATATACAAAGATGATTATCTTTGGTCTCTTTCACAATAATAGCCCCAGAACTTTTCCTGCATCAGATGTTCATTGGTCTCACTCAGGACAGAATGGTACAAATTTATATTGTGGCTGGTGCTGCTTGTAGTCAGTAATAATAATAATAATAATAATAATAATAATGCAAACCCCAGATTCCTTATTTTTGCCCAAATGGTCTTCCATGACACATGCAAAATCACTATCCCATTTTTATGGTGCACTCTCGTTGTTCTGTACAAATGCTGGCCCAAGAGCAACAAGTATTACTGTATGGTTTTTGTGTCCACTCAAGAAAGCATATTGGAATACAAATGGGTGAGTGGCTGTGAGAGGTGTATTTGTTCTAAGTTACAGAAAAAGTGTTCGTTCATGAGCTTTAGTACATTATTATTATTATTAATATTACTTGTGACATTGCTCAAGTGATGAAGATAAATTACTAGGCTACAATACAATGGCTTTAAACAACTGTTTTATTCAGTAGATATGACATCTGGAAAGAAGATGTAAGGGTCTTTTATGATTTAAAAATTTAGGTTAATTTTTTAAAAAGTAGCATGATGGATTAACAGGAACATAGTGGTTTAGACTTAAAGGACTTCAGTTGTGTTCTATGCTGTAAGATATGCAGATTATATAATATTGAACAATCCACTTAGGAATACTGTGCCTCAGTTTAATTATGTGTACCATAAAATTGTGTAAACTGCAAAATACTAGTTTTGAGTTACTATTATTATAGCAACACTATCAATGCACAGTGCTTGTCTTTTTTCTATTCTGCCCTCATCTTTTTTTTTAATTTTCTTTCCTGAATAGAGGTAGCTCCATAGTACTTTGATAGTTTGCTTTTTCTAGTTCATCATGAGTTTCTCTGGTGAACTGGGAAATTTACAATTGGGTAGTTAGGATACAGTGAATGAGCAAGGGACTGCTGATCATACTGAATTACCTAGAGAATTTGGCAGTGTAGAGTTACTCATTATTGTAAGAGGATTTTCTATTTTAAATCTTCTGGGTGTGTTAAGTGAGAAGAGGTGAATGGGGGTAGGACTGGATCACTGGACAGAGGGAAGTGGGGACTCCAGGAGCAGAGCAGTTGCTACACCCTACACTTGGAGATGAGGGAGAGGTTGGGAAGAGTAGAGGACTGCGCCTGAGCAGTTGCCCTGGCAAAGGGGCAGCACTTGGCATAATGAAGGGAAATACCCTCCTACAGTGCTTCTTCTGTGCAGAGGATTTTGGGTGTGAGTATATAAAGCAGAGAGCATGAAAACACCTGCTGTTTGTTGTCTTCTCTTTCCCAGCTCCCGGGGGCTCTAGTTCCTAGGTTGGCAGGCCCTGAGGACCACATGGTCTGGGAATGTTCCTGGTGCCCCTTCCTGGGTGCTGTGTGGAACTGCCTGTCTGGAAACACAGTAGGTGCTGGGCTTGTAGGGCAGAAGAGGAGGAAGCCCGGGCTGGCAGGACCTGGAAACCACGTGGCTAGACAACAAGCTCTGAGCCCCTTTCCTGCATGGGAAACCATGGTGGCAAAGGTTACTTGAGTTGTGTTTGGGCTTTCGTCTGGCCAGGCGCACAGACACACTGGAGGGCAGTGGCCAGAGGAAGAGGGCAGTAGGCTGTGAAGGGGACACCTGGGTGCACAGACTCCAAAAGATGCCTGGGGTCAGGAAATGACATTATACCAGCCAAGCCACCTGTGTTTCTCAAAGGATGATACTTTTGGGTAAGAGAAGCGGTTCCTGGTGCCACCTTGAACTGAGCCGGGAGAGGGTGGTAGGGTGATTTTCTTTGGTTGTCTTGGAAGAAATGGGTTTTAGTAAGAAAGCTGCGATTATTTCAAATGGTATATAGCCTTTGAATAAAAGGTTCCTTTCCCTTTCCACCAAATTCTGCCTCCAGAGTTTTTGTCTATTGGCAGTGAGTAGTAGCACCTGCTGGTTGTTTTGGTACAGAAGGACTGATTATGATTTCTAAAAAGAAATGGAAAAGACGGCAGAAGGGAAAATAAAATGTTTAGATGGTGAAGGAGCATGGGGAAAACCACTGAACCCTTGGTATATATTCATGATTAGAGGGGTTCACTCCACTCCTATGGAGAAGGGAACCCAGCTGTTCCCTTGCTATTGGGGCCGACTGGTAGGCCATGCTCAAGGACTGAGGCCCTTGCACACTGCGGCCTCTGGTTTCAGGGAAAGCTGCTCCATGGACAGCCAGTTTAAGAACAGAATTTGCAGAGGTTGAGCTTCAGGTAGAGACTGGTGGTTTTATGAGACTAATTTGTTTATTAATTCCACTAATATTTTTCGTGTCTAATATATGACAGGATAGCAGTAGACAAAACAGAACAATCCTGTTCTCACAGATTGTATATTGCAGAAAAGTTCAGCCTTTCTTGTGATGAAACATCTTTACTGGTTACTGGATTGTTATATTTCATTCTCCTCCTCCCACAGGATTGTTAGGGTTATCAATATAATCTGGGCATTCTCATTATATTTTTATTGGTTCAGGTTGTAGGCAAAGGAGAGGAAGCTCTCTCCTCCTGAATTATCTTCAGTGTAAAATCATGTCTCCTTTGTAGCTTGCTCTCATTTCTCTGCGTCATGAATTGTGGGCACAGATAGATTTCAGGCTTCCATGACACCGAGACTCTTCAGTCAGACCTTCCTGAACTTAAGACGGGGATGTGCTGCTCTGGAAATAATCTGTCAGATAATTAAAAAACAAAAGTCTATTTAACATCTCCCAGGATGGACTTCTCCACGTTGGGATCAGGTGTAGGGCTAATAAAAGACAAAGCATTTTATGCTTTTTCCAGTAACAGCAAGACTGAACTTGATTTAAATTCTAAAAAATATTCTAAGTCTGACAGAGACTTGTCGATGTTCCTAACATCTATTTCTCCTTTTCCTTTAGTGATAGAACCTATAAATTATAGATTGGTATTGACTAGTCTAAATCAAGGCAACATTGTCCAATCTCTTTTATAGTTTGTAGTGGCTCAGTGAACAAGGTCTGAATAAAGGTATGTTACAATAACAACCTCTTATTGTGCCTTTAACAATGGGCATGCTCTGTTTTACATGCCACACCTCCCAACTTTGCCATACTGAAAAGAGGACACAGTGGGTGAGCCATTATCTTCAACTACACTCTAGGGGGTGGTGAACTGACATTAGTGACATTAAAGGGGGATTTGGGGTTTCTACTTATGTGGAGGTGCCACATTAATCTTGAAATACCTATTCAGATTTTGATGTTTTTCTTAAACTATTGAATATTATGGCCTTTTTGTTTCTTAAACCATTGAACATTATAGCCTACTCTATATCCCCCATTAATACAAAGATAAAACTTGGGTAATAAATAGACACGAAAATATTATATTATCAGAAATTTTCTTTCACTTATTTTAAACAGGTGACGGAGGCCATTCAGCAATATTCTATGTGAAAACTATCTATCTATCTATTTGGAGAATAATGAACATTTTAGAGATGATTGGTAAGAGTGTATTTTTAATATATTCATTCCTTTTCATTACTCTTCTTTGGAGTAAAAATTGAAAAAATGAAGAAAAATGAAACATCTAATTGAACATGAAATTCACATAATTTTACAAATCCTAAATTGTGGTTATGTTATCAATTAAAATTTTGTTATAATCCATGATCACTGAAAATCAAACTGAAATAGAGGCATGAAAAGTACATAGAGATGGTAAAAATAATTTTATTATAGGTATGCTGATATAGAATTTCCTGATTTTAGATATTGATCTTCTCAACAAAAATAATACATACATGCTTGTATTTGGTTTCCAAATTTGTTTGTAAAAAGGTAGCTTGTACACAAACAAGAATAATTAAACTACTTAATATTAACTAAATAATATCTTGATGAAGATTTTTAAACATTTTGGCTAGCATTTTTTTCTGCTTTAGTGGGATGTTGCTGTGAAATGTGAGGATAGCACTTCATGTGTTACTGTTTGTTGTGAATTGATTTAATAAATGTTTAAACAAGTCATTACCACATTGACAGCATTTCTTATCGTGGAGCTGTGATTTTAATATTGTCATGCTAAGCTTCCCACCCCCTTCCTCTGCCCTGAAAATGTGAGGACACATAAGCATGATCCTCAGAGAGGGCTAACAGGCTATTCTACACAGTCATGAATATCTGTTCTTGAGTCTTTCTCTCTTCTATGTCAAAGAAGAAAAGATAATCAGCCCTCCTTTCCACAGTGAGCTGGTAGCATGTGTGGAAGGAGTACATCATGTGTAGTGTATACTCATTTGTTAGGAGAGCACCAGGCTAGCATTTTTGGAGAATAACTGTGGCTCATATATAAGTAACCTAAATAGCATCGGAAGCCAGGAAACCCCCTCTCAACTTGTCTAATAGGTTTCAAACTTACAAGGAGTAAAAGTATAGTTTAGTTTCCTTGCTCCTCTGATTGAAGGTCATGTTCTTACCTTCACAAATAAGTAGAGTTAAATTAGATCTGTGACATTTATTTATTCATTAATAATTATTGAGCAACTATGTGCCAGAAAAATAATGAGCTAAACAGGTGCTATTTCTGTCCCCTTGAAGCTTTCAGTCAAGCAGTGGGTCTGTATCTTTGGCTTTAGCTCCCTGTGGTCTGTGCATTTGCTGAGTGGGTTTCCATCTCTCTAGGATCCTCAGACTGCTCTTCCAAGAACACTTCCCTATGAGTTTCATCAATGAGAAAAGAAGGCCTGACCTGAGTAGTCCCTTTAGTTACACAGTCTTAGAGATGGAAGGTTTCATAGATTTTTGGCTGCATACTTTTTCCTAGAGAAAGACTTCCAGGTGGATGGCCATTCGGTTTCTTCTCCACCACCTTTAAAAGGGTATTGTGCTAGATTTTATCTAATTTCTTGCAATGTAAATTCAGAATTTTCCAATTTATTTATATGAATAATAAAGGATATGAAGTTAGTATGGCACAATTTGATCTTAGTAGGCTCATGTTCAATCCTAGTAATCACCTGTTTCTCACTAAATTCTCAAAACTTGAGCAAATATTTAAAAACTTGTTCAGACACAAGATTTTTGGGCACAGATTTTTAGTATCTACCTTTTTTCCCTATTGAAAATCAGTACATTTGTTCACTTCAAGTTTTATGCCATCTTTCCTATCCTCCCTGAAACTGAAACTGTGCTGAATTTCTTTCTATGTCACAGATGTTATTCTTCCCATGAGAGTCTTTCTATTATGTCTTGGCCTTTTTTTCATTCTCTTTGACTAGCAGGTAAAAACACAGCTCTTTCTTGTATGGTCCAGTAAAATAGTTTCACGTTAAAATAGTTGCTCTCAACCAAGGTTGCTTTTGTCCCCCCAAGGGTCACTGGACAAGGTCTGAAGACCTTTTTGGTTGTCACAACTGAAAGCAGGGGTGTGACTGGCATCTAGTGAACAAAGGGCTCAAGCACTTGTTAAACACCTCAAAATGCAGAGGATATCCCCCTCAACAAAGAATTATTTGCCCCAAAGGTCAATAGTGTTGAGCTTAAGATAATTTTTTTAAACAATTCAAATATTTGTTTGTATTAAGATGTTTTTAAGAATGTTTTTATGCCCCCTCTTATATCCAGTTAGAGAGCTACAGGTTATCGAAGTATTTTAATATCCTTTCTTTCTTCACTGATTCACTTTTCTATAAACATTGGAATATTTTCCTCTACTAAGCACTCTAGATAATACAAAGATGAATAATTATTTGTCACTTTATTATGAAAAAATCAGTATCTGTGAATTAAGACAATTATAGTTACAGATAGAGTTAATTGTTCATGTCAGAGCAGACAGAAAATACCAGAAGGAAGTTGGAGGGATTGGTTGTTTTCTGCTGAAGGGATATAGAAGATAAAATGGAATAGATAGCAGTGGAACTGGGTCTCAAAGGGTAGTGATGATTCACCATGCTAAGGTGAGAAAACAGGAAGTGGGAAAGGAAGAAAGTACATGGAACCAGGGCAGGCTCAAGGGACTGAGGTGCCAAGCTCAGCTTGAGCTATAGCATAAGGAGAGATGTGGTGGGAAGTTCTTTGTTCCCTTACTGAGATGTCAATGGTATAGGTCAATTTGTTGTCTTGAAAATATATATACATCAGGATCATTATAACAGTTTTTCTTTTCTGAATAAAAATCTTTATGTTATTAGGTAACAACTTTTGTCATTTTATATTGAATAAATAAGAATTTTAATTGCAATATAAGTTTGTTTGGAACTGTCCTGAGTTTCTATGAGTAGTTTTACTGCTTTTACATCAGCTGTTTCTTTTTATATAATCAGCAGGAAAAAAATTATTTTTTCTTTCATTAGTGAGTCTGAAAACTTACTTTGAATATGTATGTTCTCACAGACTTGGGGGTCAAAATAACCTAAAATATGCATAATTTAGGGGATGGTTCAGTGATTCACTCTTACAGTTTGGAGTGAAAATAAATTATAGCCAGAGATAAAAAAAATCTGATAAAGAATATCTTTGAAAACATTTATAAAAATGTTCCATTACTATGAAGGGGCAATATACAACTTTCTTCCTATGGCTCAGAGGGATATTAGTTTCTCTTGGTGTGTGTGTGTGTGTGTGTGTGTGTGTGTGTGCGCATGCCTATGACTTGGGGGCAGGGGACTTGGTTTAGACTCTGATTCTTAGGCCCCTCTCTATATTAACTATATTGAATCAGAATTGGAAAGGACACTAGAGTAAATGTTCTTTTTTCCTTCTTCCTTCTTTCAAGTGTTTTAGGTGATGCTTATTACACTAAAGTATAAAAACCACTGTTCTAGTAGATAAAAGAGTCAGATGACTCAGGCTGTAGTTAAACATGTGGTGGATGTGATAGTCAAAATGTGTAAGGAATGAACAAGATTCCAGAAATCTTGTGGCTCTGTGTGGATAAGCAAGGCCTAGGAGAATGGATTGAATTATGTACACAAACAGGCTGGAAATGGGGGAAACCATACAGAATAAAAATAAAAGTATTTGTCTGTGATCAGTATTACCAAGAGATAATTCCCATAGTCTTAAAAATATAAATGCATTGACTCTGCTGTAAAAGTAGAGACATACATGTCTAATCATTAGTTACCAAATCAGTGTGGGAAATGCACCTGCACATGATTATAAAAATACATTTTTGTTTTAGGATTCTCAGAACAAGTAAAGTTGGGTACATAAATGCTACTCCTTTCCTTTTTACTGAGTTAGTAAAAATATTAAGAAATCATTTAGTTTTTATAGACATTCTACCTATCTTTGTCCTCTAATGTTATAGGACTTTAAGATAATGATAGCTAAATGTATTTTCTCCTATTTTTCTTATTCTCTGTGCATAAATTTAATAAATGATTAACTTGTTTTATGTAGAATAAATATTTTCTCATTGACTCAGCTATTACATTCATGTTTTATTCTGCTGTGTGTTTCTAAGATTGTCAACTCTAAATGAGCTATGTCTATGTGGTTCCTATCACATATACATGAATTCCTAATAAATGCTTTTTTCATGATGAGGATGGCTCTCAATATACTTGGTTTATATCTGGTTTAAAGGATTGAATTTACCTGACATCCAGTATGGTAAGGCCTTTGTCATAATATTATTAGTTTTTAATGTGGTTATTTCTTCTCCTGTAAAATCAAACTGCTGAGATGTGTTGAGATGACTTTATGGATTAATTATGTAAAACACTTAGCCTGGTGGGTGCTCAGTAGCTATCACTCCTTTCTCTCATGCACAATGTAATAAATTGGCTAAAAGAATTCCTGGCCTCCCACTACTTCTTGCAATGTAAGAGTGGAGATTACTTTGATTTAACGGGAAAGATTGGAACACTTTGCACTGTATTCAGTGCTTCTCCTTGTGGATCCCTCCCTGGAGGAGGCCTACACAGCCTTGCACTGTACAACTTAGACATTGAATGTGACAAGCATTGTTATCAGTGAAAAATGAGTTTTTGCTGTGTCACTAGGAAAAGAATTTCCCAAGACCTGCGTGGGAAAGATGGGGTTTCTTGGTAAACTTTATTGATGATGTAAAATTAAAGGTGTTCTTCTCCTAACTTCCCAATATTCTACATCCATCCATATTGTCATGGAAAAGGTCCAATCTTGTCATCAGTATGGTTGTGTAAAGGCCACTGCCTAGGGTTTCTGCTCCATATTTAAGTACAATCTAGTCCAGCATCTGGCTAGTTTAGTGTGTGTTTCCAGCTGCAGTCCATTTCTGAGCCGTGGTGTTCAGGCTTCTCCTGGGGCCTATGTGAGGAGTCTGCGTGGCCATGGCCATGTGGCTGCTAAGGCCACATGGCTATAGAAAGAGGATGTGTGAGTGTATTGGGCCAGTGCAGGTCACCAGGAAGAGAAAGAGAAAGAAGGAGTTTCTTTGTTCTCCTGGGATTACATATTTTGGGCTTGGAAAAGACCAGAAGCTTTTTCAAAATGATGAATCAGCTTCCCGAGTTTTTGTGGGTTTTTGATAGATCCACCCTCTAGTTAGACTGAGAGGCATCTGTGGTCCAGCACCTCTCTCTGTGACCCCAACAACTGAGTACCAGAGGAAGGAAGGGACAGTTGTTAATACCCTTGGTGGAGCAATGCTGTGATCCCCTCTGGTGTAGCAAACAGGCTTATGATCCCCAGTTTATTATGTTCAACATCTAGTTCCCTTTGTTCCATTTTTCTTGTTAATAATTAGTTAAATACCGACAGGAACAGCATTAGCAAATGAAACATAAGTCAAGCACTGAATCACTTCCTGTCAGAAGGTTCAGAGCCAGTGCCTGTTCTTTTTTCCCTCTGCCACAAAGATGGGCACTGCTTCCCACAAAGGCAGCTCCATCAGCCTGAGTAGTCCAAGGAGAATGCTCTTTGAGCCTGGAGCAGAGGTATAACAGACCCACAGCGAACACAAGTCATGAATGAGAAACAAATACTTGTTGGAAAACCCAAAGATTTCGTGATCATTTAATATCATATAAATAATACCTAAAAGGAATTTTGTGAGGAATAAATAGCAAGGAATGCTCAAGCAGAGCCTATTTGAAGTGCCACATTTTGTTTTAATCCCTCTTTGCCTGTGGAAAGATGTCATAGAGATCCCTTTTGTCTCTTAATCTCTGTCTGGCCTCCTACTATGGTGTCCTGTCATAACCAGCTCTAAGTAAGATCTTATACATTGTTGGAGGGGACATGTGCCCCTTTATAATCTTCGCAGAGAGGGTATGCACCAGTTTCTTCAAACATAACTGTAGAATGTTGAGTAGATGTATTTTATATTTGAATGTAAAGCAAGCTTTGGTGGGTCACTTTGCCACTGGCAAATGGATAGGCTGGATGTCAACATGAACAGGAAATTAAAATGTTGCTCCTAAGATAGGGCCTCAAAGTTTTGCAGGGAGGCTGCTATTCCCAGAGTCCAGGAGAAGTCCTTCTGCTTGTGTATGATTCCATCAGTGATGCCAGGTCCAGACACACTTTTAAGGGAAAAAGTGTTTCTATAATTTTGTTTTCTGAATTGTTTCCTTAACAAGTCATAGCCTTTAACCTAAGCCATTTGGGATATGGCAACAGAACTCTTACGAGAATTTCAAGAAAACATAAATGGATTTTGAGTATACATATTTGTAAACATATGTTCCCATTCTGAGATACCAGTTTGATTCAAAGAAGGCCATTAAGAAATAATTTTTAGCTAGTTAAATTGAGATGTTTTTATTTCTAGAACAAGTATAAAATATTCAAAATTTCACTGAATTCCACTAACCATTCAGCACAAAGGATCAGAGTACTTTTTATCTGTTTCTTTTCATAAAACAAGGGTTTCCTCCTGGCACCAATACATCTTCAATATTTCTTCATATCATTAATGAACACAAGAGTACTCAGATATTTCTTATGTAGACTTTTGTGAGGAACTACCTGGCCAAATGGATGTATTTTATGCTAATTTCACAGAGGCTGATGAATATTATCTGAATATATTCTTGAAGATTTATCTCTCACTGTTTTTCATTCAGAAACAGATGAGATTCTGACTGGCACATGCTATATGCATTGTGCATCTTCATAGTGAAAGAGCAGCTTGTCCTGGGGAATATATTCAGCTTTTTTCATTTGTGATAAAATATCTTGAAAGATTTTTCAACTTGGAAAGCTTACTTTAAAGTGGTAACCTAGCAAAATAACAGTGAAAATCAACAACAACAACCACAAAATCATTATCACAACAAACTGTATATTTTACATGAGGTAGACCAGGAAGGCTTGGTTGCTTAAGGGTGTTATTGATCTAACTTATTAAACTAAAGTCAGCTGTAGTAGCTTATGGGTGTTGAAACCCCAAATGGAATGCTAAAGTAACAACAGCAATATGAGCAAGAGAAAGTAGAGTAAATTCTTGGATATGTTCTAAGAGGGAGATTCTCAAATGAAAGAGAGAACTGTTTGGTCTGCATCAATCTCTCCCTCGGGTTTGCTGGAAGTGATACTTTATGATACCATCAATAAGGGCTAATAAAGTTCATAAGCAGATGTGTATCATGTTATTTTGGTGACTCCAGACATCAGTTCTTGGTAGAAGAATCCCAGGTACCAACGATTCTGTTGATATTTGATTTTCACTTCATGTTTGGTTTTTGTTACTTTACAATTTCCACTTTCCTTGAAAGGAGGCTGAATTATACTAGGCATGATTTATCCAATATTTTAGTTTTAGATTATTCACATATATCTCATCTGCATATTTGTATTTAATAAATTTTTCTATTGAAATGCAATGGCAAAGTCCAGAAATCAAATTGATGAATTTATACTAAGTGGATGCACCCAGGGAACCACTGCACAAGCCAAGAAATAGTGTTACCAACCCCTTATTGGTCCCTCCTAGTCAGTAGTCTCTTCTCAAGTTAGCTAGCTATCTGACTTCAAATATCATAGATTTGCTTGTTTCAAATGTATATGTCTGGTAACTATTGAACAATATTATGTTTCTGAAATTGACCTATGCCATCACGTATAATACTAGTTTATTCTTTACATTGCTCTATAAATTTCCATTTATGAATATTCTATCTTATGTATCCATTTTACAATTGAGTATTTGAGTTCTTTACAGTTTTGGCTATTGTTAATAATGCTGCTATAAACATTTTTAAACATGTCTTTCAGCACACCAAAGTATACATTCAGTTAGAATATACTTAAGAGTGGAGTCAGTGCGTCATATAGTATATGTATGTTTTTAATTCTAGCGATGTAGCTAAATAGTTCTCTAAAATGGTTGAGCCAACTTACAATTCCAAAGTTGCTCCACATTCTTACTAACAATAGCAATTGTCCATTCTTTTAACTTTAGTTGTCTGTGGTTTAAATTTCCTTTTCCCAAAGATTAATAAAAATGAACATACATTCCTATTTGGTTATCATCTTTTGGAAAGTGTATACTTCCCATTTTTAAGTTGAGTTGTTTATATTTTTCCATTAATTTGTAGAAAATTTTATGTATTCTGTATTCAAGTTCTTTATCATTTATATGCATTGCAAATATTTTACCTGCTTCGTGGCTTGCTTTCTTCATTCTCAATTCTGTATTCGGACAAAACAATTCTTAATTTTAATGTAGTCCAATTTCTATGTAATTTTTTATGGTTAAGATTTTTTGAGCCCTTTTCAAGAAATCTTTGTCTGTTCAAAGTGAAGGTGAAGATATTTTTATATTATGTTCTAGATCTTTTTTTTTCCTTTTACATTTAGATCCATGATTTGAAAGTGAATTTGTTCATGGACTAAGATAGGGATGAATAATTGTTTTTTATGACATACATGTACAATTGGAACAGCACTACTTATTAATAATGCCATTCTTTCCCCACACAGCTGCATTGCCATCTTTGTCATGCATTGTATGCTTGTATTTGTGAGTCTACCTCTAGACTCTTTAATCTGTTCCAATAGTCTATTTGTCTATCACTGCATCCACAAAGCACTTCTTTATTTATTGTATTTTAAGTCTTGAGATCTGCTTGTATATTTGACTATTACATGATTTCAAAGTTTCTGATGAAACTGTATAAAGTCAAAATTTTACAAAATGTTATCTTCACCTTTAAGTTTTTACTATGACATTTTACCTGTGTCATAGTGGATTTCTGAGTTATAACATTTCTTAAGATTATTATGATAAATGTTTATTTCTAGAAAAACTATCTAGATACTATTGCTACTAGCACCTACAACTATTACTAATGTCATAATAAATTGAGTTTTATAAACACTTTAACAGAAAAATAATGCAAGAAATTTTGCTGAATTCCTGTGTCAATATATTTTTCATTCAAATAAGAGCTAAAAATACTTATTGCACACTAGTGTATCTGAATTTTTTTCATTACTACTTAATGTATATTCCATGAAAGTACTGAAAATTTATAGAGTATGCAGGATTTATTTGTTAGTTTAATAGACATATTACAACAAAATCTCAAGATTGTGACCAAAGTCTCAACTAGCTATTTTTGCTTTATCAAAATGGTGCAAAGAAAAAAAAAAGAATTCATTATGTTCCTTCTAGCTGTTTGAAAAAGTTCAGCCTTCTCTGTGCATGACTTCTCTGTATAACACTTGGTGGGATTGTAATGCTTTTACTGTCACCTCTAAATATCATTACACCTTAGAGAATCTGCAGAGTTATATAACACTGTGATTAAACAGAATCACACCCTCCATAGCACAGACTCCAAGTTTTGCTGATGTAGAAAATGCAGAATCTCAAGATTTTTAGCTGCCTTACCTAAAGTTTATAGAAAGGAAGAAAGATGAACCAAGAGCAGAGAAGAAATTAAGAAAAAACCCTTTTGCAGAACAAATAAGGGAGAATGGATAAAAATAAATCAGGCTTCCCTAGCTTCACTTATAGTGAAGCATTATAACCTTCCCTAGCTTCACTTATAGTGAAGCATTATATATATATAAATAATATATATATATTTTATATATATATATATATATATATTTGTTCTTGTTTGTTCTTGGCTTGCTGTCATGAAAGAATTCAGAATTGGAATGAAAATTGACTATTAAAAAGATGCTTACCTTTGAAGTGAACAAGGTAATTAAGAGGGAACAAGAATACACATAATCCTTTAAATTTTCAGAGGAATGAACTAAAGCAGAAATCAGATCATATGGTTGTGGGTCATATGGTGCTGCAGTGAAAAAAATACACAACAGAAAAAATTGTTCATTGTTTTCCAGGGATAAAAATGTTGTTTTACATAGTTGACATTTTTGTCACACTGAATTACAGAAGTAAACACTCTTTTCTTTATTAACGATAAAAGGAGTTAGTATTAGAGCTCAGCTTTTTAAGCAATGTAATAGATATCATTTATACAAGTCAGTTCAATTTCTGATAAAGACAAGAAGGGAAAACGTTCATAGTCTCACATGACATTGTCTAATTTGGTGTTTCTCACACTTTCAAAACTGAGATTTGAGGTTGAGTGCAAAGAGTATGCAGGCCTGGCTGACACATCCAGAGCTCCTGTGAGTGCTGCAGAGAAGTCACTACCCTTCCCCCTGGAGCTGACGCCCTGCTTCCTCAGAGAGTGAGCTCCCCTTCTACCATACTCATTGCAGACTGTCATGATTATATCTGTTCTGTTCAATGTCTGGTCTTATTTCACGTTAGAGGATCAAGAAGTATTTAATAAATTATTTGCTTATTTTTTAACTCAATTTGCAAGTTTCTACTTTCACTGCCTAAGTGGGGATTTACTTTTACAGTTTTCTGCTAATCATACAGGGCATCTAATGCTTTAACAGGGCAGGCAGGGGCAGGTCTGCTCTTAGGTTAGGTAAATTTCTCAAAAACATCCTTCAAGGACACAGAACTGCAGCAACTCAATGTTTCAGTCTTAAGAGTGTGTATGACCTTATGGAGAAATGTATCAACTAATATTTCTATTTAGAGCTGACCTTCATTATTAATTTTATTTTACTTATTCCCCTGACTGTATGTATGTCCTTTTTCATGTACATATTTATTATTCATAAGGCAATCAATTCATTCATCCATCCCTTGTACCCAGCAGAGATAAGGGAAGGGATGGCAATGTCTGGATGAGCCCAAGTTATATTTTCTCATTTGGACAGATGACCAAAGCTTGATTGACAAATCACACTTTTTTTTTTCTTATTCATTTGCCAGCAGTATTCCTTTTACGTACTTTTTACCCTTTATCTTGACCCTGCTATTTTAGAAAGGTCAGTTGCCCTTCTCATGTACTAGATTTCTTTGATAATGTTGTTGTTTTGGTAGCTTCTGTCACTGACAATTTGTGATTGCTGTTAATTATCTCAGAAGCTATGAATATACACTTCACCAATGGGAATCAATTTTCTAGCACGTGCTTCTCATGCTTATGTGAAACCTCCCACAAAATCCCTTAACTTTAACTTTGTATTCCTGTAATGGGTAAAGCTGTGATTTCCTTATATTCATGACTTAACAAAAACCAAAGACTGTAAACTAAGATTGAAGTTCCTACTGTGTGTTACCGCTTTCACATATGATATCTGATGAACATAAGCAACTAGAGATAGAAGTTCATGCTTAAATAGATCATTTTACTACATCATTAAATAGCTTAGAAAACTGAAGCTCCGAAAAAGACAATTATTAGTTCAACATCACACACTGAGTATGTGTTTAGTAGAGAATTCTTCAACACCACAGCCTGCATTAGTCCCATTTCTCTCTCCACCATCGCAGCTGTCGTTTAACTGCTTACTATGTGTCAGGGCTTGTGTTAACAGCTTTACATACTTTATTTCATTTAACCATCAGTGTAATTCCCATTATGTACATTAAAAAAAAACAAAAACAAAAACAAAAATGAAACCAACTTTTTACTTTGAGAGCTTAAGAGTTTTGTGCAAACTTAGCAGTAAGAGAATCTGCAAGATTTGAACTTGTGCCCACATGAGGCCATGATCCAGACTCTTTCTCATTGTGCTACAGGACTCCATACCAGTCAGCAGGAAGTGTGAAATTCTCAGAATTGATTTGAACTCTAGGCCATGGTTCTTGGCCCCGGCCTCTTCTGAGGTGTTTTTAAAAGTCAGTAGATGAATATAAGAACATGCAATCAGGCTGGGAATCATTGCTCTGGTTGTATTTAAGTCCTGCCCCATTTTCCTTCTCTTTTGCTGTCAGTTGGTGAGTTCTTTCTGCAGACACACTCCTGTTCCAGTTCTGTGCCAGCCATAATGCAGTCAAGGGTCTCAGCATCAGTGTTCATCAAGGTGACTTGGGTGTGTTTACCGATGAGTTACAAGTGATAGGAAATCTGGCTCATACTGGCTTAAGTAAAATAGTATGTATTGGATCTTGAAAACGTTCTAATATCAAACGTAGCTTAAATTGAGGTTCACACCGTGTCACATGAGTTCATCTCTGGGCTTCACTTCCTCTAGGGTGGCACATTTTTAGGATTATTATCAATGCTCTAGTCCAGTAAAAGAGATGCTCCTGATAGCTGAAATCCAAGTCCTAGTATTGAACCTCTTGGGCTCGGATTGACTTGACTAGAGTCCTGTGTCCACCCCTGCCACACTCGCTATAGACAAAGGATTCCCTGCATGGAGACTGACTTATCCTAAACCACCAGCTCTATCTTTGCATCTGGAGGGGAGAATTGGTTTTGTGATAGCAAGGAGGTAGGGGGAGAGACGAATGGTTCTTACAAAAAAAATAGCATATAATTGCCTTAAAAAAGGCAAAAGAATCCCTTCAAGCTGCTCTTCAGCGTGCACATGATATTCACCTAAGGGCATTAAAAATGTACCTAACCCCTCCCCCCGGGAGAGTCTGACTGAACCCTAGCCTAGGAGTTCGACTGAACCCAGACTTGGACTGACACCGTCTCCTTTCTATGTTTCTCTCTCCGTCACCCATCTGCTTTCTGGAATGGACACCCAACAATAAAATTTAGGATGCTTACCTGGAAACTTAGTTTCTTGCTTAGATTTTGTTAACTCTTTGTCATAAAAAGCAAAACAAAGTAAAACAAAAATGTCATACTGAATTATCTTTTGAAGATCATTTGTGACCAAACTACCAAACCCAGTCACTCTGGCCCATCCACCTACTGGGTTTAGAAACTGATTTATCATTAAAACTTGATTAAATTCTTTCAGCTTTCGGAGCCTCAAATTTCCTATCTGTAAAATAATGAAATGAGGCTACATGATTATAAAGTCTCTTTTAGCTATAAAGTTCTATTTCACTTACTCTATTTTCTTGAATAATTCAAATATATACCTAATGAGATTTAAGTGTCAAGGAAGGTGATTATGTATCCCTGTTTTCCTGGGACTGTTCAGATTTTCACCTTTGTCCCCATGAAATTATTAATTGTGCCATGGATATTCTCAGAAGTTTTCTGGTTTGGATGATAAATTATATGGTCACTGTAGGGATCATGTTATATGAGAAAACACAATATTTTGCTTATACTACTAATAATATTTATCAAGCAGTTACTGTGTTCTAGATCCTATGGTGAGTGTTTTAAATATTTTAATTTACTTTGCCCTTATAACAACCCTATGAATCAAGCACTATTATCTCCCCCAGTTTATGGATGAGAAGAATGAACTTCAGATACATAGAAACTTGCCAAAAATCACAGAGCAAATAATTGATAGAACACTACAGTTTCTCCCCTTTCATTCTGTTTTGGTAAGTGAATTGATTAATGAAAATGAACAAAAATAACATAAATGGAAGTACCAAATCAAAATTTTATCAAAGTTTTGGAACTCAAATAATACCTGTGACTAGTGATTGTAACCAAAACTGCAAAGTAGATGATGACAATTATGAAAACTCAGTGTAGGTAAAATCCTACAAAGACTAGTACAAGAAAATGTATGATACTGCACATTTAATGTTTCCTGGAAGACACCATTTTTAATATTGACTCTGTGACTCCAAATTATACAGTTTGGGTGATAAAATTAGATTTTAGAATAGATACATATAGTGTGGGTATATATATATACTATATAAATTATGTATATAATTTGTATATACAATTTATATGTTATTAATAAATTCTTATTTAGTTTTATTACTAAAACAGTATATTTGTATATATAAATACATTATTACAGTAATTTTGGTCCAAGATATATATACATATATAACATACATGAATATGACATTTTATATCAAAATTTACCTAATAAAAGAAGCAATTTAAATGTTTAATAAAGACTGTCTTTTTCCCTCTATTTTGGTTGCTTTACAAATTCCTCATTTTTTTCTTTATTTCTTGATTGAAAAATATAAGTATGAAAATATTTCAGTTACTATAAAGCTACAATTTTATTTATTTTCTGTTTTGTCATATATCTACTTTGTCTTAGTTGTCCTCAAGTGAAAGTGTTAAAGATTATTATAACTGAATACAGATAAATGTCTTAAGAAAATGTTTTCCCACTTTTTTTTAGAGCACTGTGTGACAAACATCTAATTCCTCTTACTGCCTGGGAGCTGCAGTCCAGATCTGCTGCTTTGACTTTCTGGGGGAAAGGCCTAGGAATTGCTATTTTTGAAAGTATCACAGATGAATTTAAGATCAAGATCTTAAGAACATGAATGTCTGCGAAGCACTGTTTTACACTAGGAATGATTTTTATAATATTGAATAGAATACAAAGTCTGAAAGAAACCTAGTTTATGAACATATTGAATAAAATTTTAAATTGCACAATAAAAAAGTTATTGTACTGGCAAATACCTACCTTTGAACTGTGTGAGTAGATTTATATTTTGAAGAATGATTTTACTAAAAATTAAGCTTGAAAATCAAGAACACAAGCATGCAAGTTCTTGATTATATCTTAAATCTATTGACATTAATCCCCATAGAAGAAATATACATACTAACAGATATGTACGTTTTGATCTAACGATTTACATAAAAATGACTAGAATTATATTTATTTGACTACTTTTTCAGTTTTTCAAATATTAAGTATGAAAATATACATTCATTTTCATTAAACTTGTTAGAAAACAATTTGAAGCATCTTTGTATATTTTAACAACACAAATTATTTTGTTATTGACATGATTCTCTCAAACTGTAAATTTTGTCACTTTTGCCACAAACTCTCAAGTCTGTCACATTTCTCTGTGATTGACAAAGAGCCCTTCATTTAGGCCAGCTGTTGGAGTGCTGTGCACTTGCAACTAAAGCTTTCTGGAGGCCTCGGCTATCACGTTTTCATCAAATGTGAATTCCTTTTTTACGTGTACATATTGTACAGAGAACAGAAGAGCTCACAGCAGCCCCTAAACGGCATCTGTTCTTTATAGTGAGATGAAGAAGCTGCAGAAGGTTTGTGGAATCTTGCTGAAGCTTGTTGTCACTTAGCAAGAAGTGTTTAGAAGTTTGCAAAGAACAGAATTACAATTTGTCAAATGTTGCAAACTTCGTGTTGAGCACAATGGTTGATTTTCACCGTTGCTCTAAATAAAATTGCACTTTATATACTTTCAAAATGACCAACTTTCTTTTTTGGTAAAATACTAAAAATTGCATCACAGGAATTCAGTTGCTCAGGTGTGACCCGCTTTTTGTTTTTGTTTTTATTTTGCTTTTGATTTGGTATGGTACAAGTTGAGAAGTGGTAGGAAGCAGAGGGAGAGGGGTACTGAGGTGTGGGACGATGATGTAGAAGTCACAGATGTCCTGAAACCAACCTTACTGGGACGAAGAATGTGTGTGTGTGCTCATGCCCATGTTTTAAATCACAATTCTTTCAGGCATACAAGCAATTCCTGAATAAGCCAGTGGGGTGCTGGAGTAAATGCTTTCTTTACCAGTCTTCACATAAGAGCTTTTGTTTGAAACTCTTCATACTTAGTCACAATTTATCCTTTAATCATTATACATGCTGAAATAGCTAGAGTTTATAAAGAATACATTGAACTCCAAAAGTTTTAACATTTTTTTAAGATAATACTACCTTTCCTCCCCTATCCACGTGTATTTTATTTGTTCCTTATTATTCTTTCTTTTACTCTATATACTATGCATTTTTTTAATCTCTGAAGGAGGGAAATATTCTCTCTTCTTTCTGCACTCTAGTTGATTTGATTTGATTAGAGAAAGATTGTGTTGCTTGGTTAAAGAAGAATTTAATAAGTGTTTGGAGTTCACTAGAGATAAGTTATTACTATAAAGCCCTTTACCTCAAGTAAATGAGTCAGGACTGTGAGATATTAAAACAAAATGGGCTGCAAGCACTTTGCTCCCCAAGATAAAAAAAATACTTATAATTTCCACACCAGAATTACACAGTGGATAAAAACACTTACTATCAAGACAAAAATATTGCTGAAAATAATGATTTTACTGTAAACAGATCTATGTACCATAATAAGCTATATAAGCCTTAATTCTTTCTTCAATTCTACAGGTAAGAGTAAGTACACAAGGAATTAATATATTTGAAAAGTTATCTACTGACTTAATAGGTCTCTGGAGTTTGGAAGGATTTCTCATCTTTATTTTTTTTTCCTATTGGTACATGTGGGCTCTTTCAAGAGAACTTGGATGATTTAATAAATTCTTAATTTTCTTTTTCTCTTAAATTCTATGATTTCCTGTCCAAAATAACTGAGGCTTTACCTTGAGGTAAGAAAACAATATTTTCTATTTTCTGAAGCTCTTCTCTGTGTCATAATCTAGCTCTCTTACTTTTGAATTAATTCTCACATATATGTTTCTAAAAGTCCATGCATCAGGTTTGGAGAGAGATTCTCTTGTCTTTCAGGAATGGACTTTGAGCAGACATTAATGGAATGTTCTGGAATGTGCTGGAGCTGATAATTATAGCATCTTACCATTACCTTGGGTCTATTCCACAGTGGAGTGACTCTCACGTGGCACTGGGCTCTTGCAGGACTTGAGAACAAACTGAGGGCTCTGTCATCCATCTGAATTTACTTACCACATTAAGAGAAGTCCTTTCTAACAGAATTCCTAATAATGCAGTGTTACAATTTTAAAAATATCTCTTCCCAAAGGGACCTTTCCTGATTACTCTTAAGAAGAATCTTAATTTTGAAACTTGGTTGAAAATCTGAATCCATTCTGGATTCAACTGGGCCTGCTTGCGGGCAAACTGGGAAAGGGGTGGGATCATCACTGCAGGTCTTTGGCATACGTGTTCCAGGCTGGGTAGAAAAGACCATTTGCTGAGCTATTTCAAAGAAACTTTACCAGTACCCCAGGAACTGATGAAGAAAACTCATTAATTCCCCAGGAACATTACCTCCCTTAATGAAAGGAAACCAGCCTATTGGCTCTTTAATAGTAACTGAAGGAAATGCACATCGCCATTTACTTCCAATCACCATTTACAGGAGGCTCCACTTTTCACCATTAAGTCTAACCAGGAACTATCACAAAGCAGTTTAATTGTAACATGGATTCTCTTTTCCTATAAAGATTTTATTCTAATTTGGGATTACTCTATCAAAAAACTGAAATTATACTAACATTCTATCATAAAAATAATCTTTCAGATAATCAGCTTGATGTCACTGAAGGGGGAATTGGGAAGAGCAGGATAATTGTCAGTCGTACCACATACACTAGATGTAAATAACTTCAAGAGCATAGTTACAGAAAAGTGTAAAATAATTAGAAAGTGATGCATTCTGAGTGTTTGTTACCTTTGTTTATAATGTAATTCATTTATATAATTTAACTTTTTAATAATGGCTATTTAACAACCAGCTGTGTATCTTTTCTTTGGTAAATCCTAGCTCACCACACCCCATCCTCCGAGGCACACACAGCCACACAGATACAATTCTCATCAATCTAAGTGTTTATCAGAATGTCTGTTTTCTCAAACTTACATTAAGTCCATCTTCCATTCTTCCAAACATGCCTCTCGCTTTCCATTCTCACAGTCGCCTCCTCCTTCAGGGTCTCTGTCCTTCCTGATAAGAATTCTGTAATTGTCCCTGGAGCACTGACTTGCTCTTTTCCGTACTCCTCAGCCTCACCTCTTTTGGATCTATTGATATTTTGTCATCTGCACCCTATTGTGGGTTTATTTTTCCAAGATGTTACTTTTATCAAGTTACTCTACCATTTGAACATGAACAGAAGTTTTAATGTGAACCACAGACTTAGCGCCAGGTTCATGACTATGTGGCCTGTGCAATTGCACAGGACGTGCACTGAGAAGGACCCCGTGTTTGGTTTAATGCTCTGGCCAATGCCATCTGGAAATTCTTGGTAATTTTGAACAAGGGGCCCCACATTTTCGTTTTGTACTGGGCTGTACAAGTTATTTAGCCAGTCCTTCTTGACATTGGAGGCCTTCCTGAATTCACCACATCTAAATAGGTTTCTTGCTAGTCTTACTTTTTCTCATTCACACACCAGTTTTATTCATATTATTGTCTTTTACTGTCACATAGTAGGTGTATGATAAATACTCATTAAGTGAATTAAATATCATTTGGACAATTTGGTATACATTTTTTAAAGATCAGTTGCAAGAATTTTCTCTTCAAAGAATTTTCTCTTCCACGGTCTTCTTTGAAAGACTGCACTTTAATTTTTCTTTTCCTTTGAACATCCTCTGTATATATTCCTTATAAGCTGCCCTGCCCATGTGTATTAGTTTGTACTCAGGATAGTTTTGAGCAGAGTGAGAGGAGCGTTTTGGGCTCCCCACTTCCATATCAAAGTTCTATTCAAGCGCGAGAACTGAATTTCCTTGCCAATTACTAAGTGACCCACTAATAACCTCCTGCTATCTTAGAAGGTGTGTTTCCTTTCTCTAGTTGTTAATCAGCAAGGTATAATTTAAAATTCATCTGGTCTTATTAGATGAAACCAAGGATACAAGTTTACTCCAGAAAGAGTTGGATCTTTCAGTGCTCAGGGGTGGATTGTTACCAGATGGCAAAGTTCCCTAGGAGAAGATAAAAGCTGTTCCCAGGATAAAGGCAGCTGTGCCCAGTGGCAAGATGACTCACTGTGCTCTTCGCCCCTCGGTACTCTTGGTCATGGAGTGGGAGCATTCGCAAAGTCCTGTCATGAAAGGGCTGCAATCGAAAGAGCAACATGCAATGATAGCTTGAAAGAAAGAGTTTTCTGAAGCATGTATTGAGCTAGATAATACTTTTGTGTCACCTTTTTTAGAGAGATAATAATATCCCCCTCTTTATAGTAAAGCATATACCTAGATTCTTAGTATAACATATACACAAATTAATTAATACATAAATTATATGATCAAATTTTTAGAAAGCTCTAGTGATGAATTTTTATAAATTGGATACATCTTTGTAGCCCAGGCCCTGACTAGCACCGACTAGTACCCTACACTCTTCTCTCATATCCCCTTGAAATCACAAAACCCTTAGAGTTAATTAGTGTTCTTATTGTTAACATCATCAATTTTGCCTGGGTTTGAAGGTTAGGTAAATGGATATATATAGATCCAGTTGGAGGGGCTATTACAAATAGACCTGCTATGAATATTTTGTACACATCCTTATGTGCACATATCTTTAGGGTATACAACTAGAGGTAGAATTGCTGGATCATCAAAAAGAATTGCTGGGCCATTGGTTGTAAATGTTTAATTTTAGACAACATTACCTGTCAGTGGTTATACCACTTTAATTCTCATCAACCACGTATGAGAAAGGTCTCTACCTTTTCACAAGTTATCACAAGGTCTCAGAGAACTACAACCACTAAAGTGAAATTCTGGCATCAGAAACAGTTATATATTGCCTTATATAACTGCCTGTTTATCCCTTAATAGTTTTATTTTTGTCTGTCTTGTCTTTCTAATCACATTTTGAGATATTAAAGGACATTAAAATGACTTTGCCTTCTCATTATATTCCACAGTGGTAAACATGTGTTAAATTTGAACTGATACTAAAGTTGCAAATTTATTGAAATATTGAGCTAGTGTATTTAAACTAAAACAATGTGTAAGCAAACAAACAAAATCCACAAGCACACTTTTTTTTTCATGAGGTAAAATGAAGACTTTACAAATATTTTACACATGGTATGATTCAGTGGATTGAATGCTGGCCTACAAACCGAAGTGTTGTCTGTTCGATTCCCAGTCAAGGCTCATGCCTGGGTTGTGAACCAGGTCCCTGGTGGGGGACGTGTGAGAGGCAACCACACATTGATGTTTCTCTCCTATTCTTTTTCCCTCCCTTCCCCTCTGTCTAAAAATAATAAATAAATCAAATCTTAAAAGAAAAACAAAAAAAATTTACATTTGTTAATGTATAAGTTCTATATTGAGTTTTACTACTCTATTTCTTTTTAAATGACTGTCTAAAATTTACTCTTTTAAATTTCCATCTTTCAACTGAATGGCAAGGATACATTCCGTAAAAACCATAATCACCAATTATTCTGCCAGCCATAGACTTTGCTGTCTTGTGGTGTAAGACAGCCCATATGTAAGCAATTGCGATGGAGTTCCCAGGTCATCTACCTGCTATTGAAATGGCTCCATAATTCATTTTAAACCTGATATATTAGGTTAGAGAAAATTCCAAGTTATTGTCAAATATGCTTCCGACTTTTAGGCAGACCTCTGCCATGAGTTTTAAAAAACTCAATGAAAGGAAAATGATAAATGGTGCCCGGGCTTGAGTCAGATCAACAAAACATTGTTTTAAAACTCTACTTTGACATAGGCGGTCTTGTTTGAAGCCAACGCAAACTATTGTAAAGTTGTGGGAAACCTTTGCTTGGCCATTAATGAAACCAGCACATGGCATTTATATCAGAAAAGCAAAGAGTTTAGAAGGAATTGAGAGCCAAGTCTGGGCAAGGCTGTACCGTGGGAAGTTCTGAAATTTGTGGCTCATTTCTTCTCCAGCATATGCATGTTAAAGTTTCTTTAAAACTTTAGAGAAGGACTTACTTATGTTTTTCCATGCAAGTTTCAGGAGATGCAAGCCCAAGATACAGAGCGTTTTGAAAATCCCAAGATAGTTTATGCACTTTTTTTTCTTCACAGTAGTTGAACTGGAAGTTCTGAATCAGGAGTGTAAATGCATTGCAGTGTAAGAAAACTTTGAGAAATAGAAAAGGAAATACAGATTAATTACCTAGAATTTTGTTATCACATCCCACTCAAGTTACCATTAACTATAGCACTGCAGGTGGTTTATTTAGGGTCTAGACACTTGCTGGTTTAGAAAACTGAAAGAGATACAAAACATCTCAAAGTGTCAGAATGGGTAGTATGAGTTCTTACTGTTACTGAATTATTCTGAAACCTGAACCAAATGTATACAAACACAGCAGCCCCTCCAGCAGTAGTGTAAGCCTGCTCATTCTACATACAGTTCAAGACCACAGAAGTCCAAACAGATGGGTTTGATAATTTATTTATTCATTTATTCAACAAACAAGTATTTAAAGGTTTGCTATCAAACAACACCAATCCATGCATTTGCATGGTTGTCCTGCCAAAGAGAAGAGGTTGCCTGGGTTAGTGTCAGAGTTAAATGCTTTATTGACTTTCTTGGGGAAAAGGCTTGTGACCCCAAACTCCTTGCTGTGTTTTTTATCCCCTGTGTCACAGAGCTTACATTTTTGTATTAGAACATGTAAATTGTATTATATGTTACTTGAAATGATGTTCTTTACTAGAAAAAAACAAAATGCACTAGCTTCACTTTAATGTATTTTACTGAGTTGGACTACTATTCATTGTAATTACTTCTTGAAGAATATTCTTGAAATTCTGTTTTTAAATGCCACTAAGTAAACAATGGTGTACTGGCAAGATATGATGTCTACTGTAATGAATTCATAGAAGACAAGAAGAAAATATGTCTATTCTTGTATTGTTTGCAATGTGTAAATATAGTTTAATTGAAATTGTGCGGCCTATATATTCTGAAATGTATTTCAATGTATTTTTCATGTGAAAAAGATAAAGTCGATAAAATACATTTTAAATTACAAAATCATGTATGTCAATTTATATTTATTTTAAAGCACTATTTAGTTTTTATGTTTTTATTTAGAGATTCTGCTTTTACTCTTTAAACCATCAAACAATTATTTCAACATAGTGTTCTATTGACATGGTGCTTATAAAACAAGGTTGCTATAGCACTTTTCCATTGAGTATAGATCTAAGACAGGCGAGTGAGGCCCTAGCCCTGTATTTCAGAATACCTCACAGATTATATATACAAACACATTGACACTTTTTTCAGGAACACAGGCCCATCAGCTACTAGGGGTTGGGTGCTTAGGACCTGCACAGATATTTAGATGCTGCTCAACATTTACTTTTAGGATGAGTGTAATTCAGGGCCCAAGGAAATACTTCTCCACATTTCTGCCCTATTTCTCTTATTTGAAATAAAAGGTAATTGTGAAAATGATATGAAGGGCTATTTGTGGTATCACTGCCTGAGATTCAGAACATAAAGAGAGTTGAGCGGGGGTTATCTAAGATATGAAAATAATCTTATATAACAAAGTTTTGTTTCTGGTTGTGTCAACTATTCATTTCTTGTTTTTATTTGTTTCAATCTGTGATTCTAGAGGTACCATAAATTAGCAAAAATGGACAACTTCGAGGTATTGGCTAACTATTGAAAAGACAGAAGAATTAATGTACTACACTTGAAAGATGTTAGCTTCTTTTATGGTCCAATAGTCTTGCCTCAAGCCCCACGAATGATATAGGAGCATGCCTACTTCTGTTTAGAGTCTAACCTGTTGAAAAGGACAATGTCTGAACTATGCCAATACCTGGAAGAAAACAAGAAATTTTAGTTAGAAAACTGCGTCTGGCATGCAGTACCCACCATGGTGTGATCCTGGATATCTTTTCAGCCTTATTCCCAGAACTGCTTGAAATGAGGATTTGTGCATGGAATGTGTTAAGGAAGAGCTCCAGGAAAATCCAGGAGGGGAAAAGACCAGCAAGACAGAGAAGGGGAGGAATCCAGTCGAGGGTACACTGTCAGGCAGGCAAAGCAGTTGCTGCTACTATCAGCAAGGGAGAGGGTTCTCTTGCTCTGGCACAAATTGGTCATGGGGGTGGGGAGGTGGCAAGGAAGGGGATGAACATAATTCTCAGGAACTTCTCTCCATCTTCGCAAGCAAAGCCGTTTTAATAACTTGAGGTCAGTTCTTCAAAGATAAATGTGGGATCCCAGTGGATCACCAACAGTGTTTGCTATTCCCAGTACTTTCTCTTCTGTCATTGTGAGAAAGGCTGAGTCCCCTTACCCTCTTAGAGATTTTGCTACATAGGAGCATATTAAGTACCCTGAGAATGCCAGTGTAAGTAAAAATGTTTAAATCAAGAGTTCCAAGCTAATGAGCCTAGGAAACATTTTGTCATGTGTCTACCAGCATGCAGGGGGACACATTTCAAGAAAAACTTACCCTGAATTTTAAAAATTCATTTCCTATTTCTGCAACAAGAAACTATGTGCTCTTCTGTACTGTCTCTTTCCTTTCTGACTTAATTTATGCTAGCCCTTATTCTGAACCATAACTTTCTCATTAGAAGAAAAGCTGTAGGAAGCTTTACTGTCTTTGTTATAGCACATATCACAAATTGTAGAAGTTTGCTTACTTATCCCTCCACAAAGGTAAGATAGTATTTAGCCTTCTATCTACAATATTTAGAACTACTGCAAGGGACAGTTAGAAATGAGTAACTAATACTTACATACTAAAATAAATTAAATAGATGTAATTAAATATTGCTTAATTTTTTTAATACTGATTTTGCCCCCTAAATTTTCATCTGGATACCTGAGAAAGGAAGTATTGACATTAATATTGATTACTGAATATTTCCTAAACCAAGAAGAAATATAATCAAATGCAGTTGAGCTTCTTTAGTAGGTAATGTGCTAAACCAGTGGTTTTCAACCAATTTGTCGTGGCAGGCACACTGGTGTGCTGCAAAAATTTTAAAACATTCAATACATGACTGTTTTGTCAGAGGCACAGACCTCTTTTCCCTTAAATAAAAAAATGACAACAGCCTACACAATAATAGTTGTCCGGTGTGAATGAATCAAAATTTTTTGCCAGTTCAGCAAGAAATATATATATATTTTTGGTGCGCCACAGAATTTTAGTAATTAGTTCATGTGCCATGAGATGAAAAATGTTGAAAATCACTGTGCTAAATCAAAGTGGTGATCTAATTCTGAAAACGTTCTGACAGCGAGAACAGGAAAATGATGCCAAAGAATTAATTATGTAGACAGGTTTCTCATCAGATTCAATGACTATCTGTAGTGTATGTTGGAGTAAGAACAATTTAGTAAATATTAGCCTTAAGATATCACTATCAATTTAAAAAATCTAAAATGCTTTTATTTGCAATAAAAATATTATATATAATTTAATGATCAAAGTTCATAAAAGGCAATAGTTTTTATGTGCTTATTTCCATGATAACACTTAGAGCATATATAAACATCATTTTTAGGGATAAAATTGAACCAACTTGCTAAAGTGGATAGTGGACTTTCCATTTTTATTCTCAGTTTATTGATGTGAACTTCATTAGGAACTGATGTTCTCACTTGAGACTGCATGTCACACAGTCTGAGGGGGTTGGCCTAAGAAATGGGATGAGAAGTCAGGAAGGGCCTGAGGAGACACAGCACGCCAAGGCCTGGGAGGGGGTATTGACCTGATGGGGTGGTTGGGAACCAGCCTCTCCTGAGCCCAGCCTGTGGGTGTTGACTTATTTCACCTCCCCCTGAGGACCTCATCTGCTCTTATGCCTTCATTATCGTTTAAGTTTATGACCCCCAAATCTAAATCTCTGACTCTGAATACTCTCACAGGGACAAAACCAATATGTAGTTGAAATTGTCACAAGTTTTCTGCCTCAGATCTGTCAATTTCAGATGCCCGAAACCAAACACACTAACTTCTCTGTTTCTATATTAACGCTATTGGTTAATTTTCTTGCTACGTATAGTTGCCCATGTTATAAACTTTTTTTAAAATATCTGATTCTTTGCATTCAAATTCCACATCTAATTAATTTCAAGTTTCTCTATTTTACTTTTCCAATCTTATCTTTCTCTTTGTTTATGCCACAACTCTAGTCCAGGCCCTTCCCGTTCTACAATATTGTAAAAGTCCTTTTCACTGGTCGTTCCAACTTCCTGTCTCTTCCTTCAAAGTTATCTTTTTCAGGACCACCGTGATTATTTTTTCAGTATCAATATGAGTTAGATTATGTAACACCTTTACTTATATAAAAAAAAACCTGTGAATACACAGCAAAAACCTTTTATAGGTTCTTCCTGCTTATAGAATGAAATTAAAACTCCTCACAATTGCTAGGCTAATGTTCTGGCTTCTCATTTGCATCATATCTCTTACATTATATTAGGTATTACTTGCCTTTTCTAAATATTTTCAAATATGCCATACATTTTCAAACCTCCATGTTCTACTTAAAATAATCTTCCACGTTTACCACCTCCACCTGGTAAACCCACACTTACCTTTTTTTTAAATTTAGGATAATTTCTTTATGACTTCATATAAAGCAGGATTTGTTTTAAAATACACAAACATACAAAATATGAAGAAAAAAATAAATTTGACCTCATTAGACCAGGCTTCCCTAATCCCGAGGTCATGGACCAGTACTAGTCCATGGGCCATTAGGAAATGGGCTGCATAGCAGGAGGTGAGCTGCGTGCATGTGAACGAAGCTTCAGCTGTATGTACAGCTGCTCCCCATTGCTCACATTACCGCCTGCGTTCTGCCTCCTGTCAGATCAGTGGCAGCATTAGATTTTCATAGGAGTGTGAACCCTACTGTGAATTGTGCATGCAGGGGGTCTAGGTTGCTCACTCCTTATGAGAATCTAACACCTGATTATCTGAGGTGGAGCAGAGGTGGTGATGCTAGTGCTGGGGAGTGGCTGCAAATACAGATTATCATTAGCAGAGAGGTTTGACCGCACAGAGACCATAATAAATAAATTGTTTGCAGACTCATAGCAAGACCCTATTAGTGAGTGGCAGATGACAATTAAGCTGCATCTGGTGGCAGGCTTTAAGTCGGAATCTGACACTAATTTTAGTCCATGTGTGGTTTGCCCATTATTTTATTTACCACTTCTGTCCATGCCTCTTTCCCCCATTACATACTTGTCTCAGCCAGTTTTGGTAAGTCCACAGCTAACCTTGGCCAATATGAGCAAAAAGCAAACATACTGGAGAGCTCCTTTGAAAAGGTGGAAAGGCCCAGTGATGAGACAGCAGAAGACTATAAGACAGTCAACAAATAGAAAGCTGCATTTAAAAGAAGATACCAAGAGTCTTTCATAAATTACAGGTTCACTGCAATGGATGATTCACATTCTCCAAGCCTACTTTGTGTAATATGTGGTGACCTGCTATCCAATGAAGCCATGAAACCTTCAAAATTGCTTTGCCACATGGAGACCAACCACCCTGCATTAAAAGACAAGCCTCTGGAATTTTTCAAAAGAAAAAAATGTGAACACGGAGAACATAAGCAATTATTGAAGGCCACCACTTCATCAAATGTGTTTCCACTGAGAGCATCATTCTTAATGCATAACCACATTGCTAAAGCTAGGAAGCCCTTTCTCTTGGTGAAGAGTTGATCCTGTTTGCTGCTAAGGATGTTTGTCGTGAACTTTTAGGAGAGGCTGCAGTTCAAAAGATGGCATGTGTTTCCCCTTTGGCTAGCACCATAACTAGATGAATTGATGAAATAGAAGAAGATATTGAGGCACAATTGTTAGAGAGGATTAATGAATCATGATGATATGCAGTCCAGGTTGACGAGTCTACCATTGTTGACAACAAGGCAACAGTACTCGTTTTTGTGTGATATGTATTTCAGGAGATTGTGCTTCTGATGATGTGTCACGTGCACTTTGTTGCCAACCAACACCACAGCTGCAGAACTATTCAAGTCTTTGAATGATTATCTATCAGAAAAACTGAATTGATCATTTTGTGTTGGTATATGCATGGATGGAGCAGCTACCACGACTGGACAAATTTCTGGTTTCACTACTCAGGTCAAAGAGGTTGCTTCTGAATGTGAGTCTAAGCACTGTGTCATCCATAGAGAAATAATGGCTTGGCAAAAAATGTCACTTGAATTTAACAGTGTTTTTTAGGATGTGATTAAAATTATCAACCACATTAAAGTACACAGCCTTAACTCGAGTCTGTTCACGCAGCTCTGTGAGATGATGGATGCAGGGCACACACGTCTTCTCTTATACAAAGAAGTGAGATGGCTTTCTACGGGTGGATCACTGGCCAGAGTTTCTGAGTTATGAAAGCCATTCCAGAGATTTCTTTTAGAAAACCAGTCACCACTGGCAGCACTTTTCGGTGACACAGAATCAGTTGCAAACTTGCTCACTTGTGTGACATATTCAACCTGCTCAACGAACTCAATCTGTTACCTCAGGGGAGAATGACAACTGTGTTCAAGTTGGCAGATAAGGTGGCTGCATTCAAAACCAAACAGGAATTGTGGGGGTGATGAGTGAACAATGGGATTTTTGACATGTTTCAAACATTAGCAGAGATTTTGGAAGATTGAGCCAAGGTCTTCTTTCTCCCAGCTGCTACATCACCTATTTCAGCTTCAAAAGAGTTTGAGCATTACTTCCTAAACACAAAAGACCCCTAAACTGGAAAGAAATGCATCTGTGACCCATTGTGAATTAGCCAGGTGAGTCGACCCTGTCCATGCTAGAAGAGTATCAACTGCTTGAGATCACAAGTGACGGTGGCCTTAAAAGTATGTTTGAGACAACTTCAAATTTCTGTACATTCTGGATTAAAGTCAAGGCAAAATAAATACCTGCTGCCATTTCCAACATCCCACCTCCGTGAAGCAAGGTTTTCTGCAGTGACACCAACCAAAACAAGATTACGTAGATTGGACATAAAGCAACACACTTCGGGTGTCACTGTGTCTCCCATCACCCCCCGATGGGACCATCTAGTTGCAGGACCTCTGTGATTCTGCATTATGGTGAGTTGTATAATAATTTCATTATATATTACAATGTAACACTCATAGAAATCAAGTGCACAATAAATGTGATGTGCTAGAATCATCCCCAAATCATCCACCACCACCCCCACCCTGGTCTGTGGAAGAATTGTCTTCCACAAAACAGCCCCTGGTGCAAAAAAGGTTGGGGACTGCTGCATTAGGAATTAAAACTATATAAAAAGACACCAGAAATTAGTGGTAAAAATAAGCAAAACACTGGGAGAAGATATTTGCAACATATATAATCAGCAGAAGAGCAGTATATTGAATGTATAATGAACAGCTTTTAAAAATTAAAAACCAATCCAGCAACCAAACAGAATAAAAATTGGCAAAGAAAGTGCACAGACAATTCACATAAGGGACACTTTGAATGAGCAATAAACGTAAGTGAATATACTTAATTATTAGTAATGAAAGGAATACCAGTTTTAAACCATTTCATATCCACATCTCAGCAATAACATTTGTAAGAAAGTTGGAAACTCCCATGCACAGTTTGAAGCTACATTTACTTTTTAAGATGCAGTTAAAATCTTGTTTTCTATATGAAGCTTCTGTGACCATTGCATCATTTAATCCTAAAACATTTTGCTGGTGCCCTTAAATGGCACTTGATTTATGTTAAAGTGAGTTACATACCCATCTTGATTTTATCTTTGTATCATTAGAGCTCCCTAGATGCTCAAGAAATTTTCATCAGACTAAATTATTCAACTTAAATCAGGAATATTCTGATTTAGGCAGAATATACTTACAGAATTAACTGAGTTTTTAAAGTAGGCAAGTGAATGATTAAATTTATATTTAGACTAAGGGATAACTAAGTTGATATCTTATATTTATCCAAAGCCACTGGAGGTATTTCTTTGTTTCTATTTATGTCAAGTGAAACTCATAGTTTAGATTTGTCTCAGAGGATTCTAGCAATCATTCATTCAGTGATTACAATTCGTGTGTCTCTACTATCTATGAAATAAACGCTATAAACCTGGTCCTGTTCAATCCCAGAGGTATTTGTTGGGGTTCTTATTAGAGATTTGATATTTGACAGGAAAAAAGAGAAGTTCTTGTATGTGCTTTGTTAAAATACCTCTCATCTAAAATATTTTGTATTATGGACAGGCATAATTTTGCATATAATTCAGGGAGAAAAAACCCAAACAACTACCCAATCAAACATATAAACACAATATCAACCACAACTGATACCATGGGGAACAGAGTGGACTGCAGGAGGAGACTGCAAACTGCTAGAGGCAGTGGGTAAGGCTGTGTTGTCTGGGTAACCGAACTGGTGCCTTGTGAATGCTCTAACTCATGCAGAGCATCCTGCTCCTAACAACAGATCCCCCAACCTTGGACAAGATAGCAGCAGGAGGAAGCATTGCAGTAAGCACACGCAAGGCTAGTAAGATAATTTGGTGGTGGAAAAGCCCTCCTACTTGCTTCTGGTACTGAACTGGAGATGGGATCAAGGGAAGGCAGGCACACGCACCATAGAGGTCAAAATGGTGGCAGGGGGTGGTGCAGAACTGGAGAAAACTGTCAGTCTAGCCTGGGGAAAAGAAAGGATTGGTTTGGGAACACACCATCCTAGAGTGCATAGAAGTCTGGGCTGAGAGAGCACCTCGTCCATTTCCACACGGGAAATTAATATAAACCCAGGGAAAAGAAGGGATGCCTGCTTATCCACCTCACAAATTCATGGGACTTTTGGGTACCGGAAGCCACATGACCAATGGCAGTGCCAGCCCACACTTTAGCTCCAGGAGGGAGCCGGAAGCTGCAGTGGCCGGAAGAAAAACTGAGCTGCCTGGATGGCCACTCAGCAACTGCCTGTGGTTCCCAAAGGTACTTTACGTGGGAGAAGGAATTCTGGACACTGCCTTTGGTTTTGGTTTGACTGAGGATGGCTAGCTTTTCCTCTGAGTTTCCCAGAGGGGATGGGCTTTGAGACAAGAACCTGCCGTTCTCCTAGATCATATAGCATTTAAATAAAAACCTCTTTCTTTTCTCATCAGCCTCTGTCTCTAGAATTTCGGCTTTCTATTGGTGGTGACAGGCAGCTGAACCTCACTTTGGTTCAGTAAAACAATTATAAAATAATACCTCTCCCCATACACACTGCTCTTTTATAAATCACACAAATATCAGAAGAAAATTAAGCCTTATTTTCCCTAATATCTCAGACACAGTCACATCCTTCTACATTATTCTTAATTGAGTAGTGGATTTTTAGATGAAATAGTAGGCTGAGGATCAAGACCTTTTGCCATGTTTAAAAGACTGATACCATTCTTTAGTCAGGTTTTGACCACAACGTACAATCTCCCTGCAGTGTGATAATTGGCATTCTTCAGCACAGAAGCAGCCATTACCATCTGTCATGTGACTGCTCTGAGGATAATGAGAATGCCTCGGAAATGTGGGTTGGAAAGAAATGACTTTATTCCAAGTTAAATAAATCTAAATAATACAAATGCAGTGGGAGTATTGCAAAAAATTTCTACCCTTGAGGTGCTCTGAGAGACCCTTGAAGTGCTTTGGGAGAAAATGAATCATGTTAGTAATATTTTTTGCTTTACTTTCCTCTAACTCTGCCAATTTAAAACTATCTTAAGAACAGGACATGTGTTTGAAATTCTAGCTGTACTTCCAGGAGGGTGTCCTCAGGGCTTTGCCTGCAGGGAGGTCACTGGGAGTCGATGCAAATCAGGCCAGTTGCCTCGACAGCAGGAGGTTACCTCCAGGACCCTCGCGGCACAGGCAGCTTTTAGAACAGCAGAAACACTACCAGTGTGTTGAAACAAACAAAACAAGGTTGTTTGTTATCCTGTTTAAAAGGAGGTCAGGATTTTTCTGTAAGTCTTTAACCCTCGGCTCCTGCCCAATAAACAACAGGATAGCTGTGAGTTCGCTGAACTCACAGGCTATGATGGGTTGAGGTAAAGGGCTGACAAAGTGTGCACTCTGAAGTTCTGCCTTCTGTCAGACCTTTTAATGTAATCTTAACATCCATTCTGTTTAATAATCTTTTGTCCAATCGACATAAATAAAGGATAAATATGTGTCTGATTGCAATGAATTAGTTTCCTAACAGAAGGAACCCTTGCCAAGATTCTGTAACGATCTGGTCAATGTAGATAATGTGGTACATTAGAGCAGAAGCTGGCAGTTCATTGTTCTATGAATAGATATAGATTTAGCATTTATGGAAGCCTTTGAATAGGATGAAACAAAACAATGAGTAGCCGACAGTTCTTCCTGGGTTTGATTTTAGTTAGTAATTTTATATCAAGTCAATGAGTCTTTGTTAGTATTAGAAAAATTTGTGCTCATATATCAAAAACCAATAATGCATTTCTTTGCAAGAGTACTTTTGCCTAAAACATCATTAATACCATATATAAATGACATAAAAATAATTGAAAGTCCTATTTTCACCCTGTTCATTAATTTAATTTTTTCTTAAGCTAGAGGAACATGTTTATTTGGTGTTTTCCCTAGGAAAGTTAAATTACCTGAGGCTATGAAAAAGGTATTAACATTGAGACTGGAAGTTTTGTGTCTGCATCTTTTTTTCTGTGGCCATTAGCATCCTATTTAACTTTGGACAAGTCACTCACTTTGTCAAGTTTACAGTTCCATCTTGGGTATTTCTGGAGTTGGGATTCCATGATCAACAAAGTTTCTTTCAGTGCTATAATTTTATTCAAAAACATCAAGATAGTGACCCAGTATTGTACCATCTTGAGTTGGTTATGCATGGCATTCAGACCTTTAATATAGTGGTTTATATTTTATTAGTGATTCTTTTATGGTATTTGATTTTAATTTAATCATGCTTTCAAAATTATTTTAATTAGGGTTTACTTGTGTTGCCTTGTTGGAATCCAATAGCTGATTTGAATTGTCCTGGTCTCCTAAATGATTATCACTGTCCTCTCTTGTATAGGTTCTCTTTTAAAGGTCAAAGCTTGAATATCAGCATCACAAATGCCTGAAATACTCTTCCTTCTGACCACTTTTGTTCTGTTTACTGTTCCCTAATTTTTTCATTATTGTCTCTGCACTCCAAAGTCCAAAGCTTTCTTGATTCTTAGAAGATTTGAAAGCTGTGCTCAGCACTCAGCAGCAGAACCAGGTCTCTAGAGCTGGGGTGTGCTGTCTCCTGCCCTGAAGTAAACATAGGAAGTGTTTAAATGATTGCTCAGCTCCTACTTGTCAAGAGCTGGCAGTCAATAAATGGAGATCTTTTGCCCCTAAAGGCAGATATTCCCCATTCTATTGTTTTAAATCTCACTTTCACATATAGGACTTTTCCTCAATTTACAGTAAGATAGTTAGTCAGGATTAAAGACTGGAAAAGTAGTTGTACCAGACTTGAGATCTATAGTTTTTTCTGTGTCCATTTTTTGGGGCCACTTATCATGTCTCAGTCACGGCCAAAGGAACCAGTTCTGCTTGGACCCAGATAAATTGGAAGCATCACTTGAGATCACATTGAGGATTGCTTCTCCTCCCCTGGGACTTTCTTCTTGATATGGAGGCATAAGATCCCCAAAGAACCAACTGGTATTTGCATAAGTACAATTGAGAAGTACAGATAAGTGGAGAGGAAGAACAGAGGACTAGGGCCTGTAAATTTCTACTCTGCAGAACAAACCTTTGAGCAAAGGAGAATAAGATGAATTATCCATCTTTCCCTGACCTAGACAGACTTTTTATTTCAAGAGTAAACATATAGGACCTTCCAAGATTCAATAACCAATTGAACTTGAATACCATCTCAATAAAACCCAATTATTAGCTCTTCTATTCTTTCCTGTTTAATTCTGCTCTCTCACTCATGCTTCTGGGGGTTGCATTCTCTAGTACAATATAATATATGAAGTTTTGTTTTAGCCTCTGCTCCAGGGAACTCAGACTAAGACATTGGTTCATTTAGACAGTATTCATGAACACTTACAATTATTCATGGTCTGAAGAATTGTGACAGAGTAGAATATAAAATAGTGAAAATTATGCAGGTCGCATGCTTTAACTAGTTACCTGTACCTCCTGTAGTTTTTCCATGACTTTCTCAAATTTAATGCTCTATGGGAGGATGGAAATGCACGGAAATGGAAAAAGCAGCACATGTAAAGTTCATAAGGATTTTTTTCCTTTTCCTTTTGTAGATGAGATCTTTCCCAAATGTGAAGGGCAAAAATACTACTCAAACCAAATCAGTGTTCCAGAATTATTTTTAAAGATATGTTCACTTTAAAATGTTTCCTGTTCTTTTGACAGAGATCATGAGGAAAGATTTTGGAAATACAATATTGATTATAAAAAATCTTGGAAGAAAACTCATATCTTCTGTCTCCCTACACAATAATTTCAACTTGACATTTGCCATCCTCATCTAAACAGAGTTTTAGAGAAAACAATAGAGTACATATTCATGTATGCAATAACAGACTTGTTGAGTGTGTACTCTGCTAAGTACTGCTTTAGGTGGGATTTATTCACCAGTAAATAAAGTAAGCCAGATCCCTGCTTTTATGGAGTTTATGTTTTGGGAGAATGAAAAGAGCAAAGATAAGAAAAATATACAGAAGAAGTAGCAAAAAATTGTTAAAAGTGATAGTGTGTGAAGACACCGGGTGATGTGATATGTAAAGACTGAGGTGATATGAACACTGAACATTTTCTAGAAGCTATGTGACTCCTAGGCTAGAGATTTCCAAATCAAGAGAAAGTCAAGAGTAAAGAACCAATATAGGATATGAGTTAGTACAGAGTGGGAAAAGAAAGAAGCTGGTGTGGCTGATGGGTCACAGTAAAAGCTATTGTGTTATGAAATGAGATAAAAGACGTTAGAAACGGTCATTTCATTTTAGGCCATATTAATGAGTTTGAGTTTATTCTAGATGCAGTGGAAATCCCTTGAAGGGTTTTAATAATATGTAAAAGAACATACAAAATAATCCATTTCATAGCATTCTTGCAAAAATTGGATACTAATGTAAAAAATCTGTGAATGACTTTTTAACAAATGTGACCTTATTTTTAGACCAGTTTTAGATTCACAAGCACACCGAGCAGAAGGCACAGAGATTTTGCGTACACCCCAGCCCCCGACACGCACAGTCTCCTCCAATATCAACATTTCCCACCAGAGTGGTACTTTTACAATTGTTAAACCTTACTGACACATCATAAGCACCCAATATCTATCTATATTAATATTCAAGTTCACTCTTTGTTTTGCACATTGTACAGGTTTGGACAAAAGTATAATGACATGCATTCATCTTTTATAGTATCACACAGAGTATTTTCACTCTTCTGATAATATGCTGTGTTCTGCCTATTCATCCCTCCTACCTCCTTAATGTTACTGACCATTTTACTCTCCATAAGGTTACTTTTCCAGAAGGTCGTATGATTGGAAATATTCAGGAAGTAATATGCATTAAAGATTCCTCCATGTTTTTTCATGTCATTCATGAAAACTCATTTCTTTTTAGTGCTGAAAATATTCCATTATCTGAATGCACCACTCTGCATTCATTCACTTCAGGAAGGACATCTTCGTTGCTTCTAAGTTTCAGTAATTATAAATAAATCTGCTATTAACATTCACGTGCAGACTCTTGTGTGGGCATCAGTTTTCAATTCCTGTGGGTAAATATCAAGGAGCATGATCACTATATCACATGTTAAGAGTATATTTGGTTTTGTCTTGCAAAGGGCCTGTACCATGTGCATTGCCACTGACAATGAATGAGAGTTTCAGATGTAGCACATCCTCACCAGCTTTTAGTTTTACTTTCCATTTTCCTGACGACATATAATATGAACATCTTCTCATATGCATGCTTATTTGTCATTTGCTATCTTCTTTGGTGGGTGAGGTGAATGTTAAAGTCTTTGGGTTATTTTTTAATCAGATTGTTTATTTTCTTATTGTTTAGTTTTGGAAGTTATTTGTGTATTTTGGATAACAGTTCTTTACCAGGTGTGTCATTTGTAAATATTTTCTCCCCTTCTGTGGCTTATCCTATCAGTCTCTTGACCCCGTCTTTCTAGAGCAGTAGTTTTAAATTTTAATAAAGTCCATATTATCAACTCTTTATTTCATGGATTGTGCCTTTGATGTTGTAAGTAAAAAGCTATCACCAAACCCAAGATTATCTGGGTATTCTCTTATGTTGTCTTCTAGATGTCTGAGAATTTTGTGTTTTACACTTAGGTCTGTGATCAATTTTGAGTTAATTTTTGTGAAGGGTGCAAAGTCTCTGTTTATATTCATTTTTTTGGCATGTAGACGTCCAATTTTTTCAGCATTATTTGTTGAAAAGTCTATTTTTCTTTTCATTGTGTTACTTAACTCCTAAAATTCAATTGACTATATTTATATGGGTCTATTTCTGGGCTTTCTTTTCTGTTCCATTGATCTATCTGTCTATTCTTTCACCAATATCATATTGTTTTGATCACTATAGTCTTACAGTGAACCTTGAAGTCAGGCAGTGTCTGTTCTCCAACTTTGTTCTTCTTCAGTAATGTGTTGTTTTTATGCGTTTTTTGCCTTTCTATGTAAATTTTAGTATCATTTTGTTGATATCCACAAAATAACTTGCTGGGATTTAACAGGGGTTACGTTGAATCTATAGATCAAACCAGAAAGAAGTGACATCTTGAGAATACTGAATCTTCCTATCCATGAATATGGAATATGTCTTGATTTGTTTATTTATTTTTCTTTAATATGTTCATCAAAATTTTGTGGTTTTCCTCATGTAAATCTTATCCATATTTTCTTAAATTTATACCTAATGTTTTATTTTGGGGCATGCAGAGGAAAATGGTATTGTGTCTTCAATTTCAAATTCCACTTTTTTCATTTTCATAGGAAAATGATTGAATTTTATATATTTGTATTTTTACCAAAAGGTATTGATATAATTCTTAATAAGCTCCTGGAGTTTTTGTTGATTCTTTCAGATTTTCTACATAGATGATTATGTCATCAATCAACAAAGACAGCTTTATGTTTTTCTGCCCAATATGTATACATTTTTTTCCCTTTCTGAATTCCTGAATTCACTTGAACTTCCAGTATGATGCTGAAAGACATATTGAGAGGCAACATTCTTGCTTTGTATCTGATCTTAGTGCTCTCTCATAACCTTGACTCTATACTGTGCCTGTGTTTCCTGAATTTGTTAAATGTTCTTATTGTTCAAGCTGGTTGAGTCAGGAGTTCCTGTTACTTGCAGCCAGAGGTAAACTAACTGAGAAAGTCTCCAAATTCAAATAGGATTTACAAGCGAGAGGCAGAGTGCAAGTAATGTGAACATAAAATGTACATAGTGCACTATATTAAAAGTACCTCAAGGGACAGTGAACTCAAGAAATACTTTAGATATTTTTGCTGAAATATCCATTGCTTCCATCTAAATGTAGTTTTCTTCTCTGATGTTTCATAGTACCCTGTTTACATTTTACCTGTGCCATTTATATTCTGATTTATATTGGTACATGAATTTGTCTATTATTCTAGCTCATAATCTTGGGGTGTCTATATTTTTGCTTTTGTGCAGGTATGTGCTTTTATACCAGAAGGACATTAATAAACAACTTTTTGAATGAGTAAACTACAGTATCCAGGTTTTCTGAAATGTCAGAATAAGGTGAGGTAGCTGAAGAGAGGCTTGTTATACTTCATAGATGTAGTTTAAGTAGGTAAAAAAGGCATCAAAGAAAAACTTGAACTGAATCTTGAAAGACTGGTGAGGTTGGAATAAGCAAAGAAGACAGGGGAGGATCTTTAGAGGAAAGATGAAGAGACAAAGGGATGATTGGAGGAAATTGGTAGACCTGTCCAGATGTCCTGAAGAGCAGAGATAAAACTGGAAAAGCAGTTTGGAATCAGGCTGGGGAGGATCTTGAATGCCAAAGTGAAGAGTTTGTCACTGACCTCTAAGAATTAAAGAGGAGCTACAGTTTGGAACAGAGATGTTAAATTATATGTAAGTGGCTTTATATTTCATTTTTAGGGTTTATATTTTTATTTTTAATTTTTTATCATTGTTCAGTTACAGTTGTTTCTATTTCCCCCATCACTCTACCTTGCCCTACCCACTCCCCACCTTCCACATTCAATCTTTCCCCCCCCTCGTCTTTGTCCATGGGTCATTTGCACAAGTGGTTTTTTAAATAGAAATATTAATCTAAAATCCCTCTTTTGTTACCCCCTGCCACAGGAATATAGGGGCCTCTTGACAACTTTCCTTTATACCCAGGTGCCCTTCTAAGTTGCCTGCCCCAAATTATCCTATCTATGTCTGAGGAAAAATATTTTAACCTAGATTTTTTTTAATATGGAGTATTGCCAATTAATATACAAGGTTACAGGATTCAATATAGCAGAATTCAAATACTGTGTTCTTTATGACCCTGCTTCTCCCCTTTGTCCATTCTGCCCATCTGCAGCCCCCTCCTTGATCTAGGCCACTCCTTTACTGTCCTTACTGACGTGCCAGTGAGGATGTTTCCTTCTGCAGCATGAATAGAGCTGGCGTTGCCATCAGATATCCGTAGCTGGACCCAGAGCACGGAGAGATTTAATATCGATGGAGTGCTGATGGAGGAAAGGGCATTGCCTTCAGAAAACTAAAAAGAGCAGCAATGTAACAGGACATTTTTAACATCACTACAAAGTTTAATACGAATATTTGTAAGAAAATCAGGGTGTTTAGAAAGTGTGTCAAATGTGGACTTTTCCACACTGTAGGTCTGGTGGAGTTAAGTGACATTAAAGCATGTTCAATAGTGGTTGGTAGGCTAAGCAATGTAGTCTGGTCACAAGCCCAAGAATACCTAGGCATAGTCCCAAGAGAAGTTTGTAATCAAATGCAGCTTGCACAGAGATTTTCAAATCTTACATGATTTTCATACTGAATGTTTTGGATTATCACAGTATGTTTTTCTATGCTCATTTTCATTTAGACAGAGGGGGGATTTCAAGAATTCATGCCTTGTTCTTTTTATTTTAGTTTCTTAAGGTACCAAGAATTTTTTTTTGCCAGAATTTATGTAAAAATTAGAATCCATCTTGAAATTCAACTAACGATTGCATCCCTAAGTTGTTTCAAAAAATGGAGAGCTGAGCATATTGTGATTCTCAGAGCTGTCCCCAGACAGACAATATTGCAGGAGTTTTTGCCCATGTGTCTTTGTTTTGCAAATGAATATGCAACATTACATTAGTGCAACGCAAAAATTAGTCTTGGAACCAGAGAACCTAACAAATGCTGCATTGAAAAAATGTTAGTTAACCTTAGAGAAAGAGAAAACAAGCATCTAGTACATTTATTAATGTCTCAAATTTGACAGTGATGTCTTCATTGGTGGTCAAGGGAAAGGGGAAAGAACTAGAGACTTCATATAGTATTAAATGCTGTTTTAAATGAATATTATTGTTATTCCTGTAAAAATCATATAATGAAACTAAATTATTCAAATATTACTTATAAAAGTGGCAGGCACATAGCCAGCATCACTGCAAAACAAATAAGCAAAAAAAAAAAAAAAAAAAATTGTGCTATTTACAGAAAGCATAGCTTAGAATTCCTCTCATGACTAGAATTGTGATAATTCTAGTGTGAAAACTAGTGGAATTATTCTTTGTACTTTTATGCAGTTATCACAATAAAAATGCATTTTTGTTTAATATTGCATTATGAATACTCTGTGGGAAAAATTATTGTATATCTTTGGGTGAATCTATTTTTATCTCTTTCAAAGTTACATTTTAATAGCTTCTAGTCTTCATCCTAATCAATTAAAATACACAGGGCACTCTCAATTTAAATGATGAAAATTCATGACTTTGAATTTTCTACAAAGTTGAAGACTAACAGGGTCTGCAAAGACAAAAAACCATAGTAAAAATATTTTTTACTTCATAATTTAGTTTGAAATGTTCCAACTGAAAGTTTCTCCTTGAAGGGCATCATTCCAAATAGTTTGAGGAAGAAATCTTTTAATAAATAAATTATATTTACATAGATACCTAAGTCGGAGATGGTTGATTAATTGATAGCTTCACCTTAATAGTCTTGGGAAGGAAACCATAACATTCTGCCTAGTAGTCAGATGGCTAATGGTAGAAATGGTTGGACTGAGAAATAATCTCCACCCTTCCACACTCTATAAATGAGGTCAATTGGCTGTGAAATGTGTCTCCTGCCCCTCCTCTTTATTCTCATCCCCTCACTTAATTTTTTTTTTCATTGCTATGTCTCTTTTAGTGTTACTCTGGTAATGACATTTTGGACAATGAAGTGTGCTATTGAAATTTTTTTCTTGTTTAATATGGATTTCTTCTATAATTCATTCAACTTTCCAATGTGATTTCACTATATAACATAACCCATTACAATGAGAAAACTGGCACACAGACAAGTTTAATGTTTTAGTCCAAGAATTTGTGACTAAGATATGAACAGAATTCAATTCTCTCACTTTCTAACCTGTTTCCATGGAGCTGCCTAGCCTTCAATCAAATGAAGTAAATATATTTTGTTGGAAACATAGTTCTTTTCAGGGGAGTGCCTTAGGTCCAGTTCTATCTGCTGTCCAGCATGGCCATCTTTTCATGTCACTCCCAATTATCTTTGAAGCAAAACAGCCTTGACTGTGGCATTGAAGACACAGCCTGATGACTCTGTGAGCTTGAGGCAGCTCTTGCCAGGCTTGAGAAAACCTCCTTGTCACTGGCCCAGACTTTTCTGGGACCCTTTGTCCTCTTAGCAATGCCTCTCTTCTAAGTCACCAAGTTTTGAATTAGAGTTGGCTGGGAAATCTAAAGAGGAGAGAACTGACAGGGTATACATTTTAAAATATAGTACTTATATATCTGATACACATATAGAGAATATTGAGAATTATCTATCTCAACCCTGGCTGGTATGGCTCAGTGGATTGAGTGCGAACCTGTGAACCAAAGGGTCACTGGTGTGACTCCCAGCCAGGGCACATGCCTGGGTTGTGGGCTGGTCCCCAGTGGGGGTTGTGTCAGAAGCAATCACATATTAACATTTCTTTCCCTCTCTTTCTCTTTCCCTTTGCCTCTGCTTATAAAAATAAATAAAATCTTAAAAAAATAAAAAAAGAATTGCCTATCTCAGAGCCATGATTTTTGTTATAGCATTTAATGTAAATGTATTTAGTAAAACTTTTTGTACTTATCCAAATTGGAGGTAGTAAATAGCTTTAACAGATTTTCATCACTTTTGTTGAACATTATGGAAATAAATTTAAGTTAAACTGAACGAATCCAAAATCTATTATTTAATTCCTGTTATAAACATTACTTCAAAGTTTAAAATCTCTAGCCAATACCTGCAAACTCTTTGGGATTTATTACAGTGTATTTCTCAGTCTTTTCGTATCTACTATGCTTATGACTTAAAGAAATCGGATAAGGAACAAGCTATAAGAATAACTTTGTATTAGTGAATAACACATACCATGTTAACTTTGTTTCCTCAGAATGATTTACTGCTTCTGTATTGCTTTGTGATTTATTTGATATTTGATAGCTCAGTTCAATTTTGATTTCTGTTGTTACTGAACTTTGCATGCATGAGAACAATTGTTAATTCTCTTACTCTCAAATAATTTTTAAGATGAGTGTTTCCAACCAAATATTTTATGGATAGATTTCCAAATTTTTACCTGCACAAACTTAAATTACTTTATTAAAATAAAATATTTTTTAGCAGCTTAAATTTTGTTGTATTTGAGAACTTACTCTTTATGTGAAGGTATTCATAAAAAAGTAACTATACTTCTAATATGAGTAATCTTTAGTTCTGCTGCTTATTTTCCTCTCTTAGTTGGCTAATATGCTAGATACCTGTGATGAATACTTGTGATAAGTTGCCTTTAGGAATAAAACTCTGGATTGATCTATCTATCTATGATCTATCTATCTATCTATCTATCATCTTCTTGCCTACCTACTTATATCCTAATGAATCTGAAAATGTTAGTTGTTAATAGACTCTTTAATAAGAATTATTCAATTATGAATGGGTTTTTATCTTTCTAACTTTACTCTATTTTTTACAGAAAAAAATAGGAGAGAAGTAGAAATCTCATTTGGTCTGAAAACAAACACTCCATAATTCTTTACCTGGCAAATTACTTGATGGTTAGAAAATTTAAGGACTTTCTCCTTCAGAGTAGAAAGTTTCCCTAAATATTGCAGCAAAACACAATTTTTAATCATTAAAAAGGCTTACATTGATTGAATTCTGCGATTTTTTTCAACTGAACTCTCAAAAATTTATAAATGTAAAGCTAACTGCATTATATTTTTCTTTTCCTCTTCATATTTAAAATGAATTTTAAATATCAGAAACATTCATTATACTTCTCATGTTGAAATAGAATTAAGGTGTGAGCAACAGAAATGATATAATTATCCAAAAATATGGGTAGATAACTAGGGATTAGCATGTTAGTCTCTGATGAAAAGTACTGGTCAAAACAAAACAATTAGAAAAAGGTAGGGGAAACAGAGGAGGAAGAAGAAAACTTAAAAAAAGAAAAGAAATACATTAACCATGAAAGAAGAACAGAGTACTTTAAAAATGCACATACTGAGAATACAAAAGAGCAGCTACAAATTAAAAATTTGATGAGAGAAAAAACATATTAATAGAGTTGAAAGATGAAATTGAGAAAATCTCTCAGCAAGTAAAACCTAAATGTCAGATCTTGGGGTGGATGGGCTGGGGGAGTGGAGGGTTTGATCAAAACAAAAAACAAAAATAAAAAGAGAAGGAGAAAGAAAGAAGAAAAAAGGGGTATGAACTCACGGACACAGGCAACATTGTAGTAACTGTGAGTGGGAGGTGGTGGATGGAGGTGAAAGAGAGTATAGGAGGGATAAATGGTGATGGGAAAAAAAATTGTACAGGACCAGTCCCGTAGGTACAGTGTCTGAAGAATAGGGATTCTATAGAAAGTAGAAAAAACAAAGGAGTAAAATATTCTTTTTTAGAATAAATCAAGAAATTTTTTTCTTCAGATTTCAGTGATTTCCCAGGTGGAAAGCGACCTCATACCAAAGCATACTATCACAAAATTTCATAACTGTGGGGACAAAGGGAAAGTATTGTATGCAATCCCAGACAGAAGAAAAACACAAGTCTCCTAAAAGTGGTCAGCATAACTTTGGACTTTTCAAGAGTAACACTCTTCATATTGTGCTACCCAAGCAAGAGGGAGTGGGAGGCAAAGTGAAGGTGATGTGGGTGTGGGGAGGATGAGAAGCCTGGGAAGAAAAGGCACTTTTGCACGGCACGTCTGGGCATTTTCTGAAACTACAAGGGTAAGGAGCTTTTAAAACAATTTTTGTCTGAAAGGTACAACATTTTTAACTTACAACATTGTATTTCCTTTTGTTTGTACAGTTTGTTTTGGGTTTACTTAGTATAGCCCTAGACTATTTCCTTTCTTTTACTTAGATGAAATAATTATGGCTTTTCCCCTCTGAACAATAGCAAATCAACAGACCTGAAAAGCTTGTGTTTTTCTGTTTATTTCGTTTTTTGGCATTTCTAAAAAGTATGAAACTAACTGATACTTCCCTGGTGGTAGCAAATATTCGTAATTTTATCACAAGTGTTACCGAAGTTGGACTTGCTTCCTGTTTTGGTTGCGTTTGAGGAAGGAATGTGCCTGAAGAATTAATCAGTGTTGCCGTGTGTGGCAGTTGTGGAAATGTGTAATGCTGTTCTTTATGGCAGATGAGGGGAGAGAGCTTGCCTCATTTCACCTGTGTTCAGCACTTGCCTTTGCAAGGCATCCAACTCACCTTGCCCTTCTAACATTTTTTAGATAATTTATTTTTTTAGTTTTTCTTCTATACTACTGATACTGAAACTTAAAACAAATACTATCTTACTGAAAGCCTTAACCTTTTGTACCTGCATTATTTACAGTTACTAGTGATGCAACAGAACACACTATCCCCCAACTTTTCTTAGTCCATCCTCTCATATGCATCTCTGGCAGATTCATCTTTCTAAAACATGTGGTTATCAAACTTTTATAGCCTCTACCTCTTTACCAAATTGATAAAAAGCCTTTCCCTTGCATTAAAGGCCTCACTATAGGCTTTCAACCTCACCTCTCTAATAACCTCCTAGATTTTTTTTTTTTTCCTGGGGAACTTAGCCTATCCTGCTTTCCACGGTCAAGTGACTGCTTATACCATCTCTATCTACTTGTGTAACTTCAAATTGCATCAATTAAAATCTTAGATTTTCTAAGTGGAAATAGCATCTCCTCCATGAAGCCCTCTATGATCAGACAGAAATACCTTCCAATCCTTTGAACTCTTACCATACACAAGCCAGAGTCTGTGTGAAAGGTACATGCAGCCTTGTCTGTGTTTGTTCATTTGCAGATACCTACTTAGCCCAAGTGTAGAGCATCTAGTCGACCTTCAATGTTAATTTCTTCTACCTGAAGATATAATGTTATTAATATCTAAGATCCTTATAATACTTATCGTACTCATGGCAAGTGCTCAGTAAGTATTGTCAAATAAAGAGTTAGATAAAATTATTACTTAGAACCTGTTTATTTTGATGTAAGAAGTGGTGCTATCCTAAAAACTAAAATCTTCTGAAATGTGAGCATTTCTATAGTAATCCCTGAAAGCACCATACTCACAACACATGCACATAACCCTTTGCTTAGAGATGTTATTTTGAGCAAGAAGTATGGCGATTTCATGAGATCCAAGAGGTATTTATGAAGAGTATTCTATGAATCCCCTGCAAAAGTTATCCTAGCAAAACTTCCCACACCAATTAAATATGCCAAAAATGGCCTACATGGAGATTAACCTCTGAATTTAAGAGTAAATTGACTTCCTCCCTTTATTTAAAATAAGTTACTTCTCACTGTATTGGAAACCCAAATGGGGTCAGAAAATTGAATTCACTAGAGGCTATGCATAAAGAAAGGTATGTGACAGCAGCATCTATTCTTTAAAAGCTTAAATTCAATCCAGTGATAGTCAGTTAAAAAAAAGTGAAAGGAATATTTGGAAGAGAAATAAAGGGCAGGAATAAGTTCTCAAGCATAGGGAATAAATTACGATGATTTTATGACAGATGTTTATCTTGTTTAATATTTACATTTCCTTAGGTATTGTATTAAAATGTTCTATTTAATTTTTTTGTTTGTTTATCCTACAAATACTCAGTGCTAAGGGAAAGAAGGTGTCCTTCAGCAATTATCTTGTTATTTATCTATCAGTTTGAAGCTTTTTGTTATATTCTGTGCCTGGTGAAAATGATTTCTGTTTAGAGGCCTGATTCTGCAAACACAATTCAGGAGAGTGTAGTCTTTGGGGTTCCTGTGCTAGGGCATCCAGTTCTACTTCTGCTCCCTAAGGTCAAAATCTCCAAGGCCTGAGCCCCACGTAGAATTCATGAGACCCTGTGCTGCTTCAGGGTTACTTCACCGGCCTGTACTGCTGGTGCTCAGATGCTCAGGGAGAGGTGTCAACAAAGGGTCAAGGTTTAAAGTCCTTCTATTCCAGCTGCCATGGTCCTGTTGACTAACATCGTATTTATTATACAAAAGAATTTAACCATTTTAATATCCCTTCTTTTTATAAAAAAATCTTTTCTGTACCTTGGATTTCTGATAATTCCATTTGTCTAGATCTTCAACCTTAGAGATGGCTGCTACTCTGTGCTCTTGTTTCTTCTCAATCCCATGAAATCCCTTCACAATTGGTAAGTGGTGAAACTGGGATTTGAACCCAAGACTACTGACATTAAAGCATAAAGTCTTAATTACTTTTTTGATCAAAACTAACTTTGCAGCTTGAGCATCATCATCATCATCACCATCATCATTGATGACATTGATTGAGTGCCTACTATGTGCAAGACACTGGGTTAAGATTCTTTATATCTGTTGTACTAAATTTCAAAATAGTGTTATTCCATTTCGTGGATGAAATTTAATGCTATGTCATGTCCCAAATCAGAATGTAACAATTTGTCATTTGCATTTTTGCACCTGGGATATCATCTCTATCTTATAAGTAGACATAGTTTTGGGACATGTTTTTAAGGTCCTTTAAAGTAGAACAAACTCAAATATCTACCATTAGTAGAGCAGGTAATAAAAAATAAGTAAATCAAACTTTAAGGTGATGAAGACTGGTGAGGTTTTCAGAAAATTGAGAGTATGTGCCCTACAGGGTGTCATTCAGACTTAATGTGTAATGACATTGTGCAGGAATATACACACACAAGCACACACATGCAGAAGTCACCTGTTCGCAGCCTTTTAAATTACCACTTTTTTTCTGTTGTAAGTAAAAGTTTTTAGATATAAAAGGTAGATCAAGAAGATTAAGAAAACAAAACAAAACAAAACAACTCATAGACACAGAAAGCAGCATGGTGATTACCGGGGAGACAGTGTGGGGAGAGGCAAAAAAAGGTAAAGAGGGGACAAATGGCGATGGAAGGAGACTTCACTTGGGGTGGTGAACACACAATACAATATGCAGGTGATGTATTACAGAATGTGCCCCTGAGACCTATATAATTTTATTAAGCAATGTCACCCCATTAAATCCAATTAAAGATAATAATAATAATAAATAAATAAATACAATAAAAATAAAGATTTAAAAAGAAATATATTATTCCATTTTGGGAATGAATGTGAAGTAATTGCTTTGCATGTATTCATGTTTACCCCCTTAAATCCAGTCTGATGAGTGTGTGATGATCACTTAAGGAGTTACTGGTTTGGTTGAATTGCTTCATTTAAGCAGTAATGATACACACATGCTTTAGTAGTTCCTTGGAAAAGAAAAATAGCTCATAAATTCCTTCTTCTTTTATCAGATGATTATAATTCACAGCCTGAGATTGCAGTGACTACTTCTCAATCAGAGGGCTGACCAGAGGTCGAGCGTGGCATCGCTCCCTGTTGTGAGAGCAGTTGGCAGGCCAGGCAGAGTGCTCTGGCCTCATTGCGGAAAGCTGGTCGCAACTCCTTTGCCACGTGGCTTTTCAGTGTTGGAAGATGGGACGTCATTGTTTCAAAGTCTCAGTTTGGAAAATTCAGACATTAAGGGTTAATCTACATTTTAAAATAGTTGTCTTTGGAGGAAGTTATGGTATAAATGAGAAACCTGTGTGGAGTTCTGGGTTCTCTCTTTATGTTAGCTTTGGCAGGGCCAAGAGCCTGTTTTGATGATAAAGCCAGCATTTGAAACCTGCATTTTATATCGCAGGAAAACTAAACAAATTTAAAACACTCCACATTTGCCTTTTGACACCCTGTAACCAGTAGATGAACTTTAATTTCTGGGCTGCCTCCCAGTGATTAAAGCCTTTCCATTTATGACGTGAGAAGAATGAGCAGTTTGTTACAGTTGGTCTTCTGTCCGTCTCTGAAGAGCGCCCGCGCCAGGGTTTTGATGTGTGCTCGTGTTCTGGCACCGGGCTGTACACTTCTCACCCAGCTCTGAGCCAGCTCTCAGATCCTGTTCGGCACAGTAACTCCAGACATGCAGCCCGAGTTTGAAGGTGGCCTTCCAAAATGTGGCAGGCACAGTCTCTCTCTTCCAAGTGGGAGCCCATTGTGTGGGGCTGGGACCTCTCTCAGCTGCCGTCAGAGCTGTCCTGGGAAAAGAGTGTGTTAGTTACTGATTGAAGTAATGTCCATAAAGGTGAGTCTTGGCAGTATTGGGTTGCTCCACAAATGTTTTCTGTTGCCTATACTTGCTTTTAAGAGGAAACTGTTATATATCTCTTCCCCCATTTTTACTAGTAATTGCATACTCTGCTCTTTTAGAGGAAACAGTGTGGGAGTAAATACCTTTGGGGCCTTCCTTGATTCCTGCATCCTTCATGGAGAGGAGTGATACTCACTAAGCCATGTGTGGTTGCTGTTAGTGCCATCCACCATATATTTTTGGTTCTCCCCATTTTAAGACACATGGTAGGATTGCATTTCCTGCCTCCTCCTGTGGCCAGGTAACTTGCTTTAGTCAACAAAAATTGAGCAGAAGTGATGAATTACTTTGCACTGCAAATGTGAGAAGCCAGTGCATGATTTACCACTTCCCTCCTTTTGACGCTGCAGCGATTGAAGAAGCACAGGTTGAGCAGAGGCCTCTATTAGCTTGGGTCCCTGAGTGACTGCGATGGATAGAGAACCCCTGCTTACCAGTTTTAGACTTGGAACATGAGCAAGAAATACATGTTGGTGTGTTAGCCACTGGGATTTGTGGATTGCTTATTATACTGCATCATAACCTAGCCCATGATGACTGATGGTCCTTGTTAACTGGAGAATGGAGCCACTGCCCTGAAATACAAATAGGGCAGAGCCAGGCCCTTCTCTTTCCTGTCTCACTACCTTTCTGCGAGTTTCTTCCATGTGGATAAGAGACAGACAGAGACTTGCTTTAGTAGGCTGACCCTCTTTCAACTTTTCTCCCTGTGATAGACTGGAAATACACAAGTACAATCAAGAAAGGGGATAGGAGAACATACTATGTCCTCCAACTAGCTTCACTGCTAATAATTTTACTATATTTTGATCCCTACTTAGTTCTTGTCTGTTTCTTCTCACATTGGTTAGGAAGCCATAAGAAGAAGTGATGATAACTGTTTTCCCAAATCTCTTAACTTTTTCAGCCCCCCCACTAAGTCATATCTGTAGATAACAGATGCAGACATACAATTTTTGTTATTTTTTAAAAGTCCTGAAATGGTAGTAGCCTAATTGTTTACAGATTTGACAGGCAGGGCTCTAACATAAGCCCTAAGTTTTAAGCCTGTCACGTACATGCCTTGGATTTTCTTCCTGTCGGTGAATAAATGAAAATATCATTTGTGTATAAGTGAAATACCACTTCCATAGTTAAGTTACATTTTATGGCATGGGTCAAAGAAATGTTGCCATTATAGTTAAGGTCCCTAATCTGCTGAGTTTGAGTTAATCACAAGGGAGATTATTTTGGTTGTGCCTAGCTTAATCAGGAGCAGATTTTAAGAGTTTATAGGTCATAGATAGAAGTCAGAGTCATTTTCCTCCTGGCTTTAAGAGAGCAAATAGCCAGGTAGTGAATAGCCAAAGGAGGTGGCCACATGGCAAGGGACTGAGACTGACTCCTAATTGCTCATGGTGGTTCCTGGCTGGCATCTAACCATAAAATAGAAAACTCAGTTAGAAACAACTTCTGGCCCTGGTTGGTGTGGTTCAGTTAGTTGGAGCTTTGTCCTGTAAACTGAAAGGTTGTGGGTTTTATTCCTGGTCAGGGCACTTGCCTAGGTTGCGGGTTGGGGGGTGGTACGTGTACAAGAGGCAACTGATTGATGTTTCTCTCTCACATCAATGTTTTTCTTCATCTCTCTCTCTCTTTCTCTCTCTCTCCCCCCTCTCTCTAAAGACCTCTGGTGAGGATAAAATATAATAACAATAAAAAAGAAACAAATTCTGCCAACGACATGAGGGAGCAGATCTTTCCCTAACTGCTTCTCCAGATGAGAACATTGGCAGCCTGCGTCTTGATTTTAACCTTGGAAAGAGCATCCGTAAAGGATCCAGCAACATGTGCCAGACTCCTGACCCACAGAGACTGTTAGATAGTAAATTATTTTACTAAATTTGTGGCAATTTATTATGTGGCAACAGAAAATTAATACAAAAGTAATCTGACCTGACTTTTTTCCTGGAAATATCTAGCATGCCTTGCTATCTCCTTAGATTCCTGAAATCAGTTTTAACTCTCTTATAGAGTGATGAGATTGGAAGAGGTTCTCAGAGTGTCTAAATGAGGCCCTTGATGTCCTCAGTACATCCCCAATCAAATCACGGCAAGCAGCCCTGATAGAGCCTGATAGCCTTAGGCACTTCTGGCTGCAGGGTGTATGCCTGCTCTACACCAGCCGTGCCCTTGTCTTTGCACTGAAGCCATCACTAATAGTCATAAAAACCTGGGAAAGCACCATGATGATTTTGGGATACAGGCATCTGTGGTGTATCTCCAAAGCCAAAAAGGATGGGCCCCTTCTGAGCACATTCTAGAAGGGAACTGTGATTGATATAGAAACACCCATTTGACTGGTTGGAAAGTACTTGATCTTGTAAGGTAGATTTTAACATTTGAATGTGTACTTTCATAACATGCACCTTACCTGACAGAATTGAGCCTCATTTTGAAGAGGAGAGAGACTTTTGCTTGTTTGTTTGACTCATTTTGGCACCATGTTTTTGAAGTTGATAACCAGAGAAGAAACAATTTTCATAAAAGCACTATTTGAGGTAAATAATTTTTATGCATACCAACTTAACCATGCAACATGGGATTTAGCTGCTTGTCACTTTGATACATGACCCAAAGATTTGTGTTGAAGGAAACAGGTTTTTATTACCAGGGTTCCAATTTTGGGAGGGATGAGACCACTCCTGTTCTGAGGCCCTCTCTCCCACAATACCCAGAACTTCTCTTGCTCCCCCCAAAATTACAAGCCAAAACCACACCTCAAAGCTCCCTGTTTCCTTATCTGTCCTGTTTGGAAGTTAGGCTGGCCACTCAAACAGATCTCCACCCTCTCTGGGATGTGCCCTTGTGGGTTTCAGAGTCACCACCATCGACAGGGTCTGGGGCACGCTGCTCTCAGTCCCCATGCAGTGGTCCAGGACCCAAGTGCTGTGCTGCGCTGGATCCTAGTGCCCCAGGGGCTGGAGGCCAGAGAGGCATGTGTCCTAGTATGGGACCCTCCCTCCAGGAGTGGGCTTCCAACCTTGCAGGGCCTAAGCCCCAGTGGACCTGGCATCTGTTGGTCCCATGAGTGTTCTTGTGCTTGCCAGAAGCAAGGACCAGAGACCCAGAGCATCCAAGTGCACCTGTGACCAAAAATCCCAAGCCAAAATTCCAAGAGGCAAGAGAAAGCCAATAGCTGCATTCAGTGCTGAAGGCTGGAGAGGGCTTCTCCCAGCCTTCTGTTTTAAAGGTCCTTTCTTCTGGAATCCCATGTGCTCTGGAAGCAAGTGGAAGTGTCCAGCTTCTTAGCCAATGGTCATGTGTGTCTTTGCCCCCTTTTCCAGGCATGGGTAGAAGTCTCCAGTCACCCTGGGTGGGGCATCCAGTGACCACAGCTCTGCAAGGGCTGTGTAGCCTGTTTCAAGAGCTGGCTGTGAGCTTTTAACCCCAGCTCTGGTTTCAATCCCAGAAACTCTCTGCCCTTCCTGTTAGCTGCACTGTGTTTATACTAGCGTCTTGCCTCGGACTGTTCCCGTTTTCAGGCAACACCTCCTTTTGCAAAAGACAGGCTGCTTTACTCTGCCACCTCAGCACTCTTCCTGCCCACTGACTTTCCTGGAAAGAAGGGGGGCAGTCTCTGTCCTGGATTTGGGGGCCCTCTGCCTGAATTGGAGTCCCTTGCTTTCCAACGATTTCTGCTCCAACCTACCCCATTATACCAATAGTTTGACTTGTTACATTTTATGCAAACAATTTAATTAAAAGAGAAAAACAAACAGAAAGGCAATATATGATTAGTAAAGAAGGGTGGAGAGGCACCATGAGATTCAGTTTGTTATCAGGACAAGCTGCAGATTTACCAGACCTGAAGGAGAGAGTTTTGTGGAGAAAAAGAGAGAAAACAAGAAAATTGTCAGATGTGTGGAAGGGGTTTTATCCTTTTAATGAAGAACACATGACCATGTCATCTTAATGTTTGGTCAGAGCTACACAGAGCTCTATTCCAGGTGAATTTATCAATAGGACCCCCTGCTCTACAGTAATAGTGTCACGAAGAGAGCGTTTGGAGTGAGTGAGTTCAAAAGTATTTAAAGTTGTGACTTCCTCTAGTTTGTCAAGACTCTTACTGAAAGCACTGAGTGAGTAAGTAGGATCTAGGAGTACAAGTGTTTGAATCTCTGACACAAGAGTTTCTAGTGAATGCAGAATTGTTGCTTCTTCCACTGACTGGTGGATTAATGTGAACAAAGATGTGTGTGGTTGTTCGTTCACGCTGTATCCCCAGTGCTGCAGATCAGCAGTTCTTGTAGGAAACTGGCAGTTGGATCCCTTCACTCCCTGAGGTCATTCTGAGGTTTCCAGGTAGCCTATTTCCTGGATTGTTTATCCAGTTCTGATCATTGACCATAGAAGTTGCATCAGCACAGGGGGAGACCAATGACTTGGTATTCTAGCATGGGTGGTATTGGATGGGTCTCACTTAGGGTGCCAACTAGTTTAGAAGCTTTTTGATTAATTTTTCTTTAGTTCATGCTGTGTCAGTGGTAGAAAGTTCTTAGAGAAGATGATTTTTAGGAAGCTGGGGGATTTGAATGGGAAGCTAAGATCACTAGGACACCATTAAGACATGCCAGGTTGGCTGCTTCCCATTTTGATCATCTTCCCCACCCCTCTCATGAAGATCCTCTCCCTAGTTCCCGGGACAATTTGGCTGCTCATTTTCTATTTTAAAAAGTATTTCTCTTGCTACTTAAAGTGGTTAATCCAAGATGTTTATCTCAATTAGAAGAGTGTAAATCTAATTATTTAATGAAAGTAAGTAAGCTCACATTGTGAAGGATCCATGAGTTTTCTCCTTCAATATATATTTAAAGACAAAAAAGATGGTGTCCATTAATCTAAACAAACCTCTATTTGAGCAATAGGGTGGGCGCTTTTGGACATCAGGGTAGAAAAGCAGCAGCCATCTCATCAGGCAGTTCTTACTCTCACAGCCATGGCTTGCTCTCTTAGGACCAGCCACCATTGCTTTAATGATTCTTTTGGTATACAGTGAAACGTTTACTTCAGAAGGCTTTGAAACAGGTCAGGATCATACAATCATACAATCCAAGGCTACTTGGTACCCTAGCCTAAAACTTTACTCCTATCTTTCTATGTATCCCAAATTATGTGCAGCCATACTCTCCAAGAAAACTGTTAGAAATAGTATGATACAATCAAACTGATTCTTATAAGTAATGCAATAATAACATGCTAACAATACAATTGAACTATTTATATTGAATTATAAACCCTTCTTATTATCAACTGCCCAGGGAAAAGTTAAAATTTAAACATTAGAGTCCCAAATAAATTAAATTCCAAAATCTTTATAATATAAAAATAATTGTAGTTCAAAATCAGAATCCTTGGTTTTTGTTAGTTAAGTATTCAAAGAATTTAAAACCTGCATGAATATTTTCCAATGCCTTGTATTTCTCAGTCTCAGCTAGAAGGATTTTTCAAGAGAAGTAAACTGGCTTCACCAGGTCTTTAATTTTGTGAAAAAAAAAATTCATATATTAGAAAGTAAAATGTAGCCTGAAAGTAGCATTTCAGAGACAATTTTAAATAAAGTATGCAACAAGTTTACCATGGCAAAAATTGCACAGCGTTGCACCTGGGAAAGTATCAACAGCAGGGAATTTCGTAGTTGACATTGTCACCACGTCCCCATGACTTATAGACTGTGGGTATGCCCACTGCATGCCATCATCAGGGAGTCAACAACAGGAACATGAACCGAGAGGAGGTGGGGGTCTTTCACTTAATCAGGAGTGGGTGAGTCAAAGGTACATGGGGAGTCCAGGAGTCATTCTGAAACTGGGAGTTGTCTCTCCTCATGGGGTCAAGGCTGAGCCAGTGGTGACACAAGGCTTCCGTGTTCCATCCCTCCCTCCTTTAGTGACATGGGACAGTGATGAAGGCACAACACAGCCAGTGACAGTACTAGAGGCTGCCTCTGAGGTATGACAAAGAATGGTCTTGTCCTTCAGCTCCAGTGTGGGCTACGGGAGAATATAGAGACCTCTCCAAAGAAAGTTTAGTTTCAGTGGTGGCCCAAGGGGGCAGAAACACATCTCTAGTATCAATTGGGGATTCTTGCTTCTTCAAGGTGTGAACTCTGAGTTCTAGAATCAGCAGTATGGTGGGAACCAATATAATGGATCCCTTAGACCAAACTAAGAGCAATGGTTATTTAAAAATCACTGAGAGGCCTTTAGGAGAGAGAGTGATATTCTTTTGATAGATAAAATGTGAACCCAATTACTTCAAATATTAAATAATGTATTTATTAGTTACAAATATAATTCAGTTGTAGGATCTAATAATGAAAGTTGTGGGGATTTGGGGGGAAAGGGATCGATTTATGCTTGTTCATTTTAGTATTGTTTTCTCTCTGACCGGGCATTATGGTCAGTTGGGCTTCAGGCCTTTCCATCCTTGTCCCAGATCGGCATTTTTGCTCTGGGGAGGAGAATGAAGATCACTTTGTCTAATCTTGGTTCATCCTCCTGCAGCTTTGTGGCAGAACTAAGTCCCAAAGAGCCTGAGTCATACGGGGGAGTCATGGCAGCAGTGATTCCTTGTGTCAGACACTCTGCCCTGGAGGCAGGAGAAGTGTGTTCAGCTGGGAGAGTGAACCAATTAATGACACATCAGAAGTCCCTGGCCCTGACCCCTTTCTGCATTACCCAGGGCAGTCTTGGAGTGGCTAATGGTGGTGTGGTAAAGAGGAGAATGGGGCTAACTCCTGTCCTCCGAGCCCTCAGAAGATAACATCTATGGTATAAAAAATAAAATGTAGCCAATCATGTTTTTATCATTTTCAAAAATAATTCTTTTTCTCTAAGAAAGAGGAAGATCAATATAAAGGACATTCTACTCCACATGAACTGTGAGGGCCTTGGTGCTCCTCGGCATTCAGATCAGTTGATGATTCTACAGTTCTACTGACAAATTCTTGCTGGTTTTGTAGCATGAGGAATGACTGTATACATTTTGAACCAAGTCCAAGTGGTTTTAAGCAGATTTGATGTGTGACCAAGAAACAAATAGAGTAGTTTCAATTTTGTAAACTTTATTTTTATTGTTTACGCTATTACAGATGTTTCCATTCAACCCCCACTTTGGTCCACCTCCACCGGGCCCTGACACCCCTTCCCTCAGGCCATCACACGCTGGTGTCTGGGTCTAGGGGTCATGCATATAGCTTCTTAGGGCAATCCCTATTCACTCAGAGAATTTCCATTAAAGAAGTTTAAGACTCGGTTTCTCTCCTTTGCAATTCTTTCTTCACCTTTTCTCTATTCCTATAGAAAGATACAGTCACAAAACCCCCAGGAAATGTAAACATCAGAATAATAGCTAGATACAACTCATGGGTAAAGTAGCTGTAAAAAGTTTATGATACTGTGCCCTCAAAACAAACAAATTCATTGTCAAGCCACATTTAAGTTAACATTTTTCTTACACGAGGGTGTGAAGGTTTTCACCCTTCATTGCTCTCCTTGCTCCGTATCTGCCTTTCAGTGTAGGTGGGTGCCAAGCCCAATAGCTCTGGCATCACTTCTCTCTTCTTTATTTCCCTACTACCATTCAAGGCTAGACCCTCAGAGCCTTCTATGTGCTCTAACAAAGGAGACTAACAAATTAGTCTCCTAACAAAGCATGGAACTTTCAAGAGCTTCAGCCCAGGACTCCACTTTCAGCTTAGACTGATGACACATAATCTTTTCCTTCACCTGGGCAGTGGGGTCCCCGGCCCTACCATGCCGCCACACTTCCCTTCCCCAGTTGTCAGTATGCACATATCGTAGGCATTCTTCACCTCACCTCCAGCTGTGCTATTTTGAAGCCTCTTCATCATAAACACATCAGTCCTTTTGTTTCAGCCAAGTGGTTGTAGATTGGTTATAACTAACAAGAAATCCGAAAGGTACAGAGAACTTAAATAGTTTCTGACTATCATCTGAGATGACGACTGAAAGATATAGTTGACTATGTTCATTTACTTTTATTTCAGAAGTTGGGGTTCACTACTTCTACCTATGTTTCCAGATTTCACCATCATAAAGACCAATTTAAAGTAAGCCTCACGTCCCAACTTAACGGGGTAATTTAGGCAGAATTGAAGGTATCCTTTGGGTGTTTACTAAGCAGTTTTACCTCTGAGAACATCCACACTAGGTGAGGCTCAGATCACTTTGTAATTGCCTCAAATAAATCCCCTGAGGATTTTCTCACCTCTTTCTTTATATTCTAATCTTATATCCACCTCTGTCCAAATCAGTGGATTCCAGCACATGCTCTGCCCAGCACTGCAGGGTGCTGCAGGGCTTCCACAGGGTGACAGCAGAGGGGGAGGGAAGTGCAGCAGGCACACGCTTCATGGGCTGCTCCACTTGTCCTCCAGCCACAGCGGTTGTATTCTTTTGTTCTTGTTTTTCATTTTATTATTTTCTCATTTACATATTGGATTTAAACAGAAAGATTGTGTCCTGCCATTTTCTCAAGGAATCACTTCAAAATATTTTTATACTTCTACATGAAAATTTCTTGAGAAAAGTTGTGTATACTACTCTACTGAAATTGTTCCCTGGAAGGTTAAAATTGCCATAGGAATTTTCTAATTAACTTTTTTATATTTTACAATTACCCTTCATACCAATGACTATTCTCCCCTCAATCAAGACTGTCTCTCTCTTACACACCATTTCTAGGATATAGCCCTGTCTCTCTGACAATTTTTGATTCAATTTTTTTCTTGACTATAGTCCCCCCACATGTGACATTTGTCTTAGGTCATGTTCCCTACATGCAAAGTCTGAGATGGTAGTTGTTGGTCAAGTGATTTATTGGAAGTGCTCTCAGGAGAACTGAGGTTAGTAGGATAGGATTAGGGGAAAAAGAGTTCAGCAGTAATATGGCTTCAGTTGGAGACCAACTCAGTCTCGTCCTATGAGATGCTCTAAAGCACAAATTTCACCACTGTGTCTTCTCTTTGAGAAAAAGCGTTGGAGTTTTGTGCCCAGACTTTTAGCCAACAATCGCAGCAATAGGGAAACAGATGCTCTAGCTAGTAAAGGAGACCTGGGCAGGTTCTCATCAGCACCCAGTACATCATCTTTAGTTGCGTTTTCTTTGTTCTCTTTCCTCTTGACATGTCTCCCTTGTAGTGATTACTCCCACATTCTATGTATATGTGTGTGTCTGCCTTGCCCATGTTACCGACATGTCATCCCAGCTGCAGATCTTCATTTTCTAATTCATTGCACATTGGATGTATTACAAAGTTCACATTTTCAGAACTAAAATCGTTACTCATTATTTTATCCTCCCCAAACTGACTTGGCTATATTTGTAAATAGTATTGCTATTCAGCATTATTAAGGCTCAAAAGATTTTAATCTATCATGCTTTTCTCCCTGTGTTATCAAATTATCTGTCATGCTTTCTTCTTTATTCCCTACTTTCAAGGTATTCTACCACCTCAACACTTTTAGTCTTTGTTCAAGACATTTCCTTCATTTTTATGCTTGTCTATCCATTTGCACATGAAAGAACTGATAAAGATGTTTCGAAGTCTTTAAGCTGTCCTGGGGAAGAGTAAAGGTATTATAAAATACTAAAGTTCGATAAGTTAAGAGTGCACTTTAAGTTTGGAACATAAGCAATGTCACAGATGCTGTTGTTGCCCTGAGCCATACATAACCCATTGGCCCTCCTGAATATGCCTGTTGGTGTGACAGACTGTCTGTGTGCATGCTGACAGCTTAGCATCACAAGTGCCTACATCTCTCTTCCCCTCTCCCTGAAAGAATTCTATGGCTCTCTGAAACTTATTCCACCACAATAGACACAATACATTTTTTGTAGAAAGCAAACCATTCCAGAGATGTCCCACAACTGGTATAAGAATTTGGTGAAAATGCCTCAGAGACTCGGTCTTCTAGTAGGGTGATCCCACGGTATGTTCCTGAGGATTCACAGTAGTACTGATTCAAGTTGTCAACAACAATGTCTCACTCATTCATTCACCTTTCATTGGATTCTCTCCCTCTGTGTCTCATATCCCACACATTCATGATTCTTCCTGGGATTTCTCCCAAGTCAGCTTCTGGCATAGAAGCCCTTGCCTTTGGGTCTGATTTTTAGGGAAGCCCTAAGACAATTGCACCAGATTTTGCTCCAGAAATCAGACATTTAGGACATGATTCTGGCATTGAATCTCTTGGCCATCTGATGAAAAGGACACAATTGCTGATGATAGTAGGTTGTGGAAAATCTGTTATGTGTTATACTATCACAGTTCCTTAGACCAGCAATTTTCAACTGGTATGATGGAAGAGACACACCTGTGTGCCACGAGAATTTTAAAAACATGCAATATATGACTACTTAGGGGCACTGACCTCTTTCCCCTTAGACTGTCAAGTAACAAAAGGAGAACAGCCAACACAACAGAAATTGGTGTGAATGAATCAAAATTATACCTATTTTTTGGTGTGCCACAGAATTTTAGTAATTAGTTTATGTATGCCATGAGATGAAAAAGTTGAAAATTACTTCCTTGGACTGTCAGTTGGTGGATGGGATAAGGTATATGTTGGCAGGGACAAAATTCTGTTTTTTGCAATAGTGCGAACACCTGAACAACAAAGGGGCCATGGTGATAATAAACAATGTAGTTAGCTGGCTTTTCAACTGACCTAGAAGCCTTGAAGGATATAGTTAGATGTAGGTCAACTATACAATCTAGTAGGCTTCCATGGAAGTATTTAAAGAAATTCTTATCTGCTGCATCCAGATGAGTAAATACATTATAAATCAGGCACCCAAATTGTTATAAGGATGTCAGAGGTACAAAAGAGGCTGAATGCACTTTTAGCTGAGATTAAGCTTGTCAGGGTCCTGATGTAGAAGGAGCAGGAATTATGACCTGACAGGGTAAGAATAAGGATGCTTGAAAACCTTCAATCTCCAAATGTCCTCGAATCATTCAGGCCAACAGAAGCAGTCCTCTCTTTGCTAGAGGACCTCTCTTGTCACCTTGTCACCTCTCAATTACTCTTACCTAGTTTTATTATCTTCCTTCACACTTAGAACTTTCCCGGCTTATTATGTTTTTAAAAAGTATCTACTTTCCCCAGTACAATGTAAATTTCACAAGGGCATTTTTGGTGGGTGTATTCTGTGTAATTAAGTATCCCAAGTATCTAGGACAATAATTGTCACATAGTAGGTGTTCAATGAACTTTGATTAATGAATAAACTAGTACTGTGATGCAATATAATTGGTCAGTATTGAAGGGTGGTTTAGAAAAAGCATCCACAAATATTATGTCACTGCAAAGATGCATTCCTTCATATGAAGTATAAGTATTCTCAGGGCACATTTCTGGCAGGCTGGGTTAGAAGAGTTAAACTTTTCCCCTAGGCAATAGCTATCACTTGTCTTGTGGGCCCAGAACTCAGGTTCTGTTCTTCCAAAGCAGTTTTTTTTCTCATTACTATATTATTCATTTTCTTGGATGTGATTCATTTGACTCTTGTTTGATTTTATGTTTCAGTGTAATATCCAGAAATCCTTTAATGAAAAAAAGGGTGTATTTATAAATATTAATTGTCTTTAAAAACTAACAGTTGTAAATGGACCTAGAGTTTGGAAGGGGTTAATGCATGATTCAACATGCCTAACATACTCTGAGACAGGGATATGTGTACTCCAAAGACCTGAGTTATGGTGCCATTAACCTTTCCTAGCCTGGCTCTATAAGACACTTCACCACTGGTTCAAGTGACTCTTTTTCCTTTTACTGCGACTAGCTAGAATTTGTATTAAGTGTCATTAATCAAAGGTGAAAAATTCTCTGAGCAGGAAAACTACCAGTGAAACTGACTGCTATATGGGGAAAAAATAAATAAAAGGGTTTAATAATTATATATTAACTCAAGCAGTAATAGTCTTTTCAAATCATCATAGTTTGCAGCTCCTTTTTGATTTTAGGCGTCTAATTTTGGGGAAGACCTATTAATCTTTTTTCCATTTCTTTGCCTTTCTTATTCAGTAATTGAACTGTTCAGGTGTTATTGATTAATGTAGCTTTCTTAAATGACAGGTTGGTATGGCAGCCAAAGCTATTCTCTGTGCTGTTCTTATTTCTGAAATGACTCATGAGATATTCTGGAATCTGAGGAAAGAATAAGATTTCATTTTTTTTTTTTAATATAAACAGACTCAGGCACCACTAAAAGGGGGCAGCTTTTCTTTGAATCATTGGTGTAGGAACTAATAAAATGAACTTTAATTTGTAGCAAGAGTAAGAGTTAGTCTCTTTTAACATATCAGATTTGCGGGGGGGAAATGGATCTTAGAAAGGTTTTTATTAATGTGTTCCCATAAACCTTTAACTGAAGCGACTGCAGGAAGAAATTTTAGTCCAGATGTAGCATATTGAGGCTTCTGCTGGCTGCAACAAGTAGGTGAATAAAATTCTTCCTATTTTTAATAGGCTCACATCACAGAGAATAAGGAAAACACAATCTTGAGAATGAGGGAAAAATAAGATCTGTAGAAAGTAGGTATTTAGAAAGAAAGACTCTACAGGATTTTATCATTGCCCAAAACTGCCAATAAACATCTGTGCTTTGCAATATAACTGGGGATACAAGTGTGATGCCAGTTCTGTTTACTTTGCAACTCTGGTTGTTTCTTCACCCACACTGTTTGTGTTAATTGCCCCTTGTGGATGGGCTGCATAGCCTCCAATCCTCATAGTGCGCAAGTGAATTTGTGCTGTGCCTCTCTCAAACACACCTGCAAGACATTTTAATAGCTTTAAAAACTGACGATATTCCCCTAACTCTCTGTTGCATAACAGTCCTGACTACCTCAGGTATCATCACAAAAGATAACTTAATAATAGCTATGATGTGCAGACACCTGACGCTCCATCTGGCCGTATATGCTGTGTGTGTGTGTGTGTGTGTGTGTGTGTGTGTGTGTGTGTGTATAAAATAACGAGTTGGTGAATGATTTGACAAATTATGTCTTCCTTCATACCATCCCCTGAATTTTTCTCTTAACATTTAAATTTAGGATGTGATAAAATTGTATACAAATATAATGGGCAAAATAATCTGTTTCACTAGCTATAGTCTTGTTGGAGCTAAGGATTCAAAAAAGCAAAAATAAATGCTATTTTTACTAAAATGTGCAACAGAGCTTAAAGATGTTCCAAGTTTTCAAATTATTCACTTACTATAGAGATCAGTAACTCTGTTGAATGAATAAATGTATAATTGAATGGATGGGTAAATAAGTGAATGAAGTGTGTAAATTTGTTAAGACTAATAATTATATTTGATGTATTCATTTATGTAATATATATTTTCAATTCCATTTATCTTGGCCATAAATCTAATTTTCTAAGTGGGCAATATTTCTTGGTTCTTGGACACCCCTGTGTGACGGTACATCTGACTTGTCATTAACCAGATATCTTCATAGGAGAAAGGTTTGAAGAACAGATGTGAGTCTTGACTAGATAAGAGTATCTGCTAGAGAACTATCTACAGTTTGTGCTTAGTGCCCTGTTTTGGATGCTCTCAGCTTACTGCAAGCTCATTAATTTTCGTTTATATACAACATGTATTCAAACCACTCTAACTCTTATTAGTGTAACATGCTCCTTAATACGGCATGCTCATCTTTATCAGAAGTAACCAAAAGAAAAGCTATTTTCGACTAAGATGTTTTGGAGGCCATTCAAGCCAGTCTGGTCTTTGTTCTTTCTTAAGAATATGTGTGTAACATTTTGAAGACTGGGCCTGAAACTTTCATCCAGTTGAGCTAGGCATTAAAAGCACATATTATCAGTGTGTTTCCTGAAAGAAATGATTCTAGTGAGACTACAAACCTCAAAACTATCTTGATATGTAAAAATTTTCCACTGAAATGCCAAATGAATGTCTCAGAAACATCTTCAATTTCAATTGAATTTTTTAAATTTCAAAAATGTTTGCAATTTGGCTGAGATTTTAGATTTACTAAGTTCTTTTTATTATTTATTTTATTTTATTTTAATTGTTGTTCAAGTGCACTTTTTTGGTTTTTGCCCTTATCCATGCCCACACCCCCACCCCAAGCCCTCCCCACCTCCCTCCTGCTACTAAGGGTTTTTTTTTTGTTTTTTTTTTTTTAACCTGAAAATTTAGTCATTTATCGAAACATTAGTTTGTTTTATTTTAATCAAAGAAAGAATCAAGGGCATGAGTATTATATATGGAATATCTTTCTCACATATACAGTTTTTTAGCAAACAAAATAATAATTAAAATAGAATAGTATCTATTTTGTTAATATAAATGATACAATACTTTCTGTGCAGAATAAATAATTCTATGTGAGATAAACATGCATTGCCTGCAAGTAACAGGAAATATCACTAACAGTGGCCTAAGCAATAGTATTTATTGTTGTAAATAAAAGGAAATGTGGTGGTAGGAACTCAAAAACTTGTGGATTTCTCACCACGCCAAAAAGAACTTCTCTTAATTCTGTTACCCCTTCATTCTACTATGCTTATCACTCCATTTCAAAATTACCACATAAACCCAAATTGCAGGTAGATAGGAGAGGGAGATAGTAGAGTCTGTCACTTTTTTTGTTGTTTTAGGAGAGCAAAGCTTTCCCCTGATGTACCCCGGAGAGGTTCTGCTTAGATCTAGTTGGCTAGTATTATATCACATGGCCACCACTAGCTGCAAGGAAATCTAGGATTCTAAGCATTTAGACTTTGCAAGACAATGGGAAGCCAGTATTTAGTATTTCCAACCTCTGTGGTAGAAGTCATTAAGAAAGTAAAGGGTAGAAAATCATGTCAGCAAGGTCTACCATGATTTCTAAGCTCTGTCTTATACCCAATTGAATTGTAGCAATTTGCCTACAAAAGAAATGTGGAGCAACAAAGGAGCTGAGACATCTTTTGAACAGTTTTTGCAGTGGATCATATTAAGAAATAAATGCCATTATCTAGTAGAGCTAATATATATTGGAATTTTACATTCAAAACATCATTGGCTGTTTTAGCAAAATGAATTTCGGGTATATTAAACCTATTTTTAAAAAATTTGATGAAAAGTGGGGTTTTTCTTTTTAAACAATTAATACAATTTCTTAAGTCATGTTAACAGACTAATGTGATGTTTAGATAAGGATTTTTGTTGTTGTTGTTGTTGTTGGGAATTTAGTTAAATGAGCCCCAGTACCACTAGTTTACGAGTATTCATAACCACTACTTGTTTTATTTTAGAGCAGCAACAAAATGGCAGAGACGACAGCTGCCACATCATATACATACACACACTCCTTCCTACACAAACTAGGCTTTGTACATCAGATGCGGCATAAATACCATGGCATGTGGCAGTTGCTATGGTGACGTGTTTTTTTTTCTTAAATGAAGAGCAGATGGAGTAGGCATGTAAAACTTGCATAAGTTGTTAGTAATCTGTGAGTTACTGCAGACTAATTGATGAAGGAAACTTTAAAATGCTAGCTTTTCTAATTCTTCCATATAACATTTTCAACCAGCACTTCCCTCCTTCACTTCAGTCCATTTTGGTACCCAAGTGACAGTGAAAAATTAATTGTTTTTTCTGTATCACAGAAATTGTATGTATATATATAATTCCTGTCCTTGCTTTAACAAATAAAATTCTATTTTGGAGCTTTAAATTCTTTCACTGAATACATTTGTATTTCCAATGGCCCCCTATTATGTCCAATTCATTTAAGTCTAATTCACACAAGCTACATTATAATTTTGAGAACAGTTCCAAATATGAAATGATTATAACCAGTGAGAACTGGGCTTATTATACAGTACAAAATATGGTATAATACTGTATAATATTTAAGTACTCTAAGACACAATTAATATTTTGGATTAGTTCTTGTTCTCTTGGTCTAATTATCCAATCTAGGTGGGCTGTGTTCTAAAGGGTCCTAATCACCTGTACTTCTCAGCTGCTATATGGAAATAAGCAAGGGAAAACAAATCTCAAGAAGGATTCATGGTTGTAATATCATAACCAATGGTTTTTCTATATTGAATAACTTTCTATGTTTGTAAAACCAAATGGCAAAGATTCAACATAATTTAGCAACTACTTACTGTGCAGTCAGCTTAAGATAACATAGGACAGTAAACTTAAATGGACAAGGCAGGCAGTGATCATCATCAGTGATGAATCTCTTTGATGCCTCCTCACCAACTTAGATCTTCTCTGCAAGTGCCTGTGATTCCACACTTCCCTGTATAATCTTCTCTGATGGCCAATTTTCCATCGCCTAGACTACACAATAATCTGGGGCTGTCGGTGCACGTGGATGGAGAATAACATGACGTATTAGATCCACTTTAATTATTCCTTGGACTATTTCTTGAGAATTTCCTTAAAGGTGAGTCAGGCTTATTGTTTATCTTTATATTTTCTATTTTCTGTGAGGATAAAACGAGGTAGAAAGATTCACCATCAACACTTCAAAATATATATTTTTGTCATGCAAAGACATCTCTCCAGGTTGCAACTCTGGTTGCCTTTTCAGAGGCTATGGTGACTTGTGCTTCTGCTGCAACCAATAGCAAGCTTTCTCATGTGATGTTGCCATGTTTTTCAGCCAGACTCTGGCATGTGTTTAATAAGTGAGGTGCCTGCCCTTATTGTCCAGGTGCTTTCAGACACGCCTCATGGCAGAATCTCATCAGCAAAATTCAAAGCAGGACTGATTCTTACTGTCACAGAGTATTCATTATAGGTTCCACTGTTGTGAAATGGCAAAAGCTAGGGTCACCAACCCTTACTTGTTAATCCATTAGTTTATCTATTCAACATCTATTTTTTAAAGATTTTATTTATTTATTTTTAAAGATTTTATTTATTTATTTTTAGAGAGGGAAGGGAGGGAGAAAGAGAGAGAGAGAGAAACATCAATGTGCGGTTGCTGGGGTTCATGGCCTGCAACCCAGGCATGTGCCCTGACTGGGAATCGAACCTGCAATGCTTTGGTTCACAGCCCACATTCAATCCACTGAGCTATGCCAGCCAGGGCATTTTATTTATTTTTAAAGTAGGGGAGGGAGAGAGAAATAAAGGGAGAGAAACATCAATGTGTGGTTGCATCTCACATGGCCCCAAACAGGAACCTGGCCCGCAAACCCAGGCACGTGCCCCTACTGGAAATCAAACCAGCGACCCCTGGTTAGCAGGCTGACAATCCACTGAGTCACACCAGCCAGGGCTAACATCTACTTATTAAAATGTACTGTATACCAAACTCATAAAGGGCACTGGGAATACAGAGGTTAATGTGACAGATTTTTGGTGCTGATATTTTAGGAAAGGTTTCACTAATTAACATGTACATTCATTTATTTTTCGATGGTGATTGCAGATTTTACTGGCTTTAAGATACTAGCACGGGTTCATGTGACCAAAAACCACTGGCAAAGTAATTTAGATCAGAGGCCACATGCAGCTTCTCCAGAAAGAAACATTTGTGGTGAGAGCATCTAGATTGCTAAATTGAACTTCAAATTAAGATGGTAGCAGTTTCCATTTCAGGCCCGGGTGGTCTATGCCTCGTGTGTTTCGCAGCATGTTCCAAGTAGCCAGTGTGAAAAACCCAAGATTAAAAACATGATTTTTGTTGTTGTGTTATCAAGATAGCACCCATTTTGTTATCAAGTATGGAACTAATTAAGTACTCCATACTTTGAACTAAGCACAGTAATTATAGCTTTTTTAACAAAAACGATTTCACCTTATTGTTATATGTAGTGTAGTAAGCCTAAAATAATTATATAATTACAAAGATGGGTAAAAAAAAGAAAAATCCTTCCTCAGAATTAATATTTTAAATCCAAAATGCATTTATTGTTCCTTAGTGATAAATTCTGAGTAGTTAATTTTTCAAAAGGTCCATTAGTTAAAGGTAAGTATATTTATAGTATTTTAGCACATAAGAGGAAAAATGTGCTCTCTAGAGTCTTAAGAGAATCACAGAGATAATAGCCATGATGGATTTAAAACTCAAGAACATCTCACTTATCAAGAACCAATATACAATAATTACTTTAATCATACTGCATTCCTTAATAAATTAACCCTTCACTCCATGGAAGCTAAAGAGAATTAAGCATGCTTTGAATTCCAGAGAGCTACATGTATTTTTACATTTCTAATTCATTACAAAAATAATTGTGGACTGTAATTTTGTTTAACTAGTATGCTGCATATAATTGCAAAGTAGATGTTAAACAATTGTGGCAAAGTCTCGAATATGTAAGATATTAATGACTGTTCAACCTAGTAAGTTACTTAATGTGGAAGGACGTGAGAGCTTTATAATTAACACAATCTTCTCAATGAACAGTTTACTCAGAAAACAAAGAGCTTGCCTTTACCTTGGCACTAGTAATTGACAATTAATTGACAACATTGTTGACAGTGCATTTAACTATGCTTTACCACTTATTAGAAATAGGATTTGCTCCCATAATATCATTATAGTACTTGTGATGTTATGAACCATAACTCACTAGCAAAATATAATATATGATTGAACACTATTCTTATCAGTACCATTAGAGAGTGTTAATCAGTAGAATGAAGAAGTCTGTATTGTTTCTAGTTGTCATTATTCTTTTTATAGTTCCACAAATAATGTCAGAAGAACAGACATGGAAAAATGGAGTCCACATAAAAAAGACAGAGAGAGATTAAACTGTTAAAATTGTAGCATAACTCAGAATTTTTGTCCAAGATAATTCTTTTCAAATGAAAGTAGATTAATCATCAAAAATAGAAGTGGACCAGTGTGCTCATTATTTTAAATACAAATATGGCAGATTTCAAAGCACTAGGCCATGTAGCTTTTTCTCTTCACAGACACAGCAGCAGTTTCACATTTTCTGGTATTTATACAGAATAATGTTTTCAGTGTTGTAGCCTTGTAGACTAGACATCACCGGGGCTGATCTTTTGAGAACTAAGATGTAGGTGGAGTCAACATTTGTTGTCCCTTTTCAGCACCCTTTCTGCATCCTCCTTCCCTGTCCGCCCTGCCCCATACACCTGTCCCATCAGGGAAACAAGCTCTGTTTCTGAGGAAGAAATATGAGAGGGAGACATAACGCTGTCACTTGGTGTCATGGCTAATGAATGACAGCTTAGGTATAACTTTCTGAACCTCAGTTCTCTTATCTGTGAAACAGGTGAACTAATTATGCCTGCTCTGACTTCTTCACAGGATTCTCCTGAAATCACAATGGGACATTGTCCAGGTGCTATACAGGTATTAGCTATTGATGCTTCCAAACTGGTTTTTTGTTTGCATTAATGTAAATAATATAGCTATTTCCTACTATTATTTGCATTTTAATTTGGATTGAAGGCTTAAAGAAAAGTTACTACATTGTACAATAGACAGATCAATGTTTGGAGTCTGACAAATTGGTTTTGGTTCTTGGCTATTTTTAATAATATGTGTGATTTCAAGTAAAACACGACACCTCCTCAGCCTCAGCTTTCTAATCTGAAAAATGGGATACAAACCAACATCTCATAAACAATGGGGAGATTAAATAAAATAGTAACTATAAGAGTATTGGTATAAGATAGGTAGTTAGTAACCGCTAGTCATTATCAATAACAACATTAAGGAAATGTAGGACTTTGGTGTGTTATTTTTTTTCTCTAAAATTATACCCAGTAGGCTGATAACCTCTGTACTCATTGCTGTACCACTGAAGAGAAAGAGAAGTAAGAATTGCATTGTTTTTGTATAAAAACATGATCATTTTTAGTATATACTTGTATTTCACAATTTTGTTGTTCTTTCTTTCCCCACTTTAGTATTCCATAATAAATGCACATATATTATCTACTGGGTAGGCTTAACTGCTGTACTAGTTTTCTATTGCTACCATAACAAGTTAGTACGAACTTAGAGGCTTAAACAACACAAGTGTGTTGCCTCACAGTTCTGAAGGCCAGAAGTCTGTGCATGTGTAGCTGGGCTCTTTGCTTACCAGGCTGAAATCAAGGGGCTGGCGAGAGCAACAGATGCATCCGAGACTTCGGATCTTGGTCCAACCACACTGGTTGCTGTCAGAATTTAGTTCATTATGGCTGTGGAACTCAGGTTATTAATTTCTTGCTGGCTATATGCTGGGGGGCCGTCTCAGTTTCTCAAAGTCTCCTGTGGTTCTTTGCTTGTGGCTCTCTCCATACCATCGCAGTTTGCTTCGGTGCCATTGGTGCATTTTTCTCTTCCTCTTCTGAGATATATTGTTGATTAGGCACTTAACAAGTTTTTTTTTAATTGATCCTTTCAATAAGCCTTTGGAGTAGTTACTGCTATTGTGGTTTTGAGATAAGAAAATGAAGTGCTAAAGAAAGCAAGTAATGCACTCAAGGCCACGAAGCTGTAAACAGTTGAAGAGTTTGTAATGTTTACATGTTTCAGTTGTAAGTCCAATGTTTTAAAAATTATATCATACTTCTCTCAAATCAGTCCTGTTATTCCCAAAATAAATCTGGTCTTGGTTTTATAATTTTGAATTTCCTATTTCAACCTCACTCTTTAGATTAAAAAATGAAAAATTTCCAATTGATTTAATTACTTTGTTAACTTTAAAATGAGAGAAACTAAGCCAAAATAGAATAACATTTCACTTTTAAAATATTAAAGTTAGCCATCCTTATATTAATAGGACCAGATCAAACACAACTCTATGTTTATTTCATATTAAAGTTCCATGTTAGTTATCTTTTCCAGCAGACAGTTAGTGAATTATTGTAATGTATTTATCATCATTCTAAGTGGTGCTTGATGTTTGGCTTGAAGTGTAGTGGCTTTTGCCAGTGAATATTTACTTTATTTTCTTTTTGATTATACATGAAATCAATGTTAATTGTAGAAGACTTGGAATGTACAGGATAAATTGATATCTATACTATTTGGTTATAGAGCTCCTGAAACCTTTTACTGTTCTCTATAACACATATTAGAGACCCTGAGAGATTCTTTTCATCAAGTGAAGTTCATTGGATGTAATACAAAATCTACTCTTTACCACAGTATAGAAACATTTCATATAGACACTATATAACATAATTTTTGTTTGACATAGTAAACTTTATCCTCTGGAGAAAATAAATTTGAATAACTATTTTATTTGTAGTAATTATTAAGAGAAATTGACTTGCATGTCTAGGGAAGAGAAGAAAAAGTCGTGATCACAGGTTAGGTCTTAGTCCTCAGAGATCTTTGGGTGAAACCATACACCCTTCTCTCTCCCCCACTTCTCTTTCTATTCCTTAATATTAGGTGGGGACCAATTGATGATTCAAAAAGTAGTTATCAAGTGAGTACTATCCAGTAGACATTATGCTCGGCACAGATTTCAGACTTATCTTGTTGTCAGTCGACCTAGGTTCTTGTTTAGAGAATAAAAGCTGAGTAAGGAACCCAAAGCTCTATCTGAATTAGAACTTGGATTATTTTAATGAAAAAATATGCATGTGCTACCCATATTCTTTCATTCCTCCTCTGGGTGAGCCCAGTTTCTTTGGTGGGGCAGTGACCTCTACCTTGCTTCATGGGAGTTATGCTTCTGGTCGTTATTGACCCAGGTAGCCATTGGGACTCTGTTTTCCCTGTCTCCGTAGGGTAATTTGTTTCTGAAAAACTCACTGTACAAAAATTTTTCAAATACAAAAAGATAAACATTTATTTCAATAGAAAAGTTTTATGCATTCCCGAGCCTAAGCCGATACTAATTTATGCTAAGACAATAGCAGGTTCCATAGAGATGGACACAGTCACTTTAACAGGCAATGTTGCCTGTCATGACACAGCCCAATAAATCATGTTACCTTTAATCATTACTTTATAGGATCCTTGTTTATCTGCTGTCATTGAGTTTGTTTGTAGCTATTATCACCATGTGTTTAAGACTACACTTGCAAGCATGACATACTTATACTCAATATTTATATGTTTCAACCTTTAACTCATAAAGAACAAAAACAATAAATCAAGAAGAGTGAGGACTAAAAATAGATTGAGAATGACTAGAATAATATAACCAATTGATCTACTTTGCTGCCTATAAAAGTCAACTAGACAGTTTTCCATAGTTTTGCTGTTCTCAAAAATACTACATAAAAACTTTGAATTTTAGTCATTCGGTGTGTTGCTGATTATGTATATAGGACAGATTTATAGATGTTGGCTTCACAGAATGTTTGAATATTTTTAAAGTTTTAGGCACATAGTCCAGTTTGCTCATGCTCTCCGTGGCAGATCTTTGACATAACTCACCATTGTTGTTTTTCAGATTTTTACAATTTGCTAAGTAAAGTTGTGTATGCTTATAATTTTCATGGCTTTTACTACCAGAGATGTGAGTTCACACACATGTGCATTTGTGTGTTTGGGGGTCTGATGCTTGTGTCATTTGCCTATCTCATAGACTGCGCTTCCATTTTTTGTATTTCCCATATATTTTTGTGCAGCACATACCTTGAGATTTTTGTTGTTGTTGTTGTAATGCAAGTTCCTGACTTAAGCTCTGATTGCCAAGGCATCCACTTCAAAAGCAGTTATCTCAAATAAATACATTGGCAGCCAGAGACTAGGTAAAGAGCCAGCCCACCTCCCCCTATGGAGGCTACTTTGTTTTAGAAATCTTGGTTGATTTTCATGAGCTGTCCATTTGTGCCGCTTGTTTTTCTGTACCAGAATTTTAAATGCCCACTCTTATGTTTTAACTTCACCAATGAAAAGTGAGCCTTGAAACCTGAGGCCCCCACTCTCCACCTTGATAAAAGCAGAGCCCCAGGCAGGTGTTCTTTCTCTATCTGTAACTGTGACCTCACTAAGTGGCCCCATGGGTGTTGTGTAATATCTAGGTCATGAGAGTAATAAACCTGTATCTTTTCAAAGTTTCCTGATGGTTATTGTAAAAGGGTGTCTTGCGGTCATAATAAGAACCACAAGGGCTGGTCCAGCCACAACACTAGTTACTGGTAATACTGAGGCAAGTACAAAACGTTTTGTTATAATATTTTCAGATATCAAAGACTTTGCAGGCCTGAAGTTAAATCTCTGTCATAAAATGGGCTTCTTTGGCACAATGTGAGTCTGATAGAAGATTCTCCCAGTTGAGTCACTCTGGAGCAATGGACATGTTCTAGAATGATGTCTGAAGTCTCTTTTCTGGGGGTCTCAGTGCAAGCACTGAGATAATGTCTCCTAGGCTGTCCAAGAACTGGCAGAGTGTGGAGTCAGTCCTAAACAGCAACACTGTGTCAATGAGAAGTAAAAGAAGTGGTAACTGATATAGGGCTTCTCCTCTGTGGGAAAAGAATAGAGCATCTGAAGTGAAGGAAAGCATCTCAATAGGAAAGTTTTAGATTTACTTGTAATAGAGTATTTAAGTGCTTAAGCATTTCATCAAAATTAAAACTGGCTATATCTGTACATTACATTTGTTGGAGCAGGTTACATCACTTTAAACTTACGGTATATAAGTTATGACTGTAGTCATTAGAAAATTCTGTATGTGTGTCAATTAAAATCATCTTTAGTCCATTTTTACTCTATGAATTCCCAGTTTGTCTTAGATAAATATTGCTGTTCTGCTCTATACTACAAGTATTATTCCTTTTCCTTGAATATTTTCTGTTTTTGATCTTACTCATTTTTCCAGAAAGTAAAATTCTAACCCAGGTTAGAACTAAGTTTACTAAGTTTTACTAATGACGCGATCACCAACTGGCAGTGACCGCGGAACTCTGCAAATGGCTTGTCAACACACGAGAAAAACATACACAGAGACAACCAGGTCCTGTGGGGAAGTAGGAATGAACAGCCACTCCCTCTAGTGGGGAGCGCCGGGCCACCCTCCCTAGAGGAGAGCACCCTAGGGGAGAGCGTCCCGTTCTCCTGTCGCAGCAGACTTTTATTGGGTTCGTTTGCATAAGAATTCAGGTAAAGCTCATTACTCATTGCCTGGAAGAAAGGATCAAACAATAGACAACAAGGAAGTCTGAGGGTCTATTTTGAGTCAGGGTCAAAGAACTATAAAAGACTTTAAGGAACAAACTTACTTCCTCCTTGGACCCTTCTCATTCAACCTAGAGCATTCTAAACAAAGCAGGTTTCACAGGATTTTACATATTCTTTCTTAGGCCTGATCACCCAGGGAACCCACCCTTTCCAGCACAGGGCGGCATCACCCTGTCATTGTTTCAGGCTTAGGTGGAGCAAGGGAACTAAGGCAGCCAAGAGAAAAGGAGATTTTCTCACAGACAATGAGGACTCAGGCTTTGTCAAAACCGAGGGGTGAGGGTCCATTACCCCCTTTTGCCGTAGCCCCCAAAGTCCTTCCTTGGTGGCCTCCCACATGATCGTGCCTGTCTTAGGTCATTTCCCCCTTGGGGAATCTTACCCGTCATTGGTTAACTGACCAAGCATTAGGGGTCAGGCAGGGTGAAGTAAAAGGAGCAGAAGCAACGGTCCTGCCAGGGAGATAAGCTCTTGTCTCCCTGCTGGCTTACGATTCCAAGGTCGTTCCCTCAGCTTTAGCCTTAGTGGGGGTTACAGCTTCAGATACCAGGCAGGGCGGTTCCCAACATACTAAGTTTAAAACTTTCACGTTCCTCTTCATGGCTGCTGTATTTAATCTTATAGCTGTTATTTTATTTTTCTTTCTATTTTTCATGTTTGCCTATGGTGTCCTTTTATTTTGGCTAATATTCTTCTTTTTTTATTATCTAGTGATTTGGAAGGAAAAACACATTATTTAATCTGTATTTCTAAAATTCTTGTATTTAAGGAAAACTAAGTCTTTAGAATCTTCCTATGTTGGGAACAGATACTTTTCCAAAATCCGCTGTCCAAATTCTTCCTTCTATAATTTGACAATGTTTAGCTGGATGGTCAAATGAATTTTTGTTTTTAAATTTTTACATTGCTCACTTTTGCATAACATTTTTTCTTTTCCATGTTTTTATATTTGCATTCTATTTTAATACTACTTAAAGTAGTTATTTATATAATAAATTTATATATTTAAATTCTAAATGAGAGATCTATTATGTTATTTCTGGTATTTTGAATTCTTTTATTTTTCTCTCAATAAACTAGGTCATAATCTACTCTAGATTGTTTTTAATAATAGACTATTTAGGACAGTTTTAAATTTATAGAAAAATTGAGAAGATACAACAGAGAAATCCCACATCTTCACAGCAAGCTGCCCCTGTTTTTAACATGTTATATTATTATGATATATTTGTTATAATTAATGGACCTATTCTGATGCATCATTATTAGTTAAACTTCATATTTTATTCAGATTTCCTTAGTTTTACCTAATGTCTTTTTCTGTCCCTTGATCCCATCCAAGAGACCAGGTGACACTGGTCATGTCTCCTCAGGCTCCTCTTGGCTGTGACAGTTTCTCAGACGTCCATTGTTTTTGATGACCTTGGAAGTTTTGAGGAATATTGGATAAATATTTTGTAAGATGTCCCTCTCTTGGAATTTAAATGTTTTTTTTTAATGATTCAAATGCAGTTATGGGTTTCTGTGAGGGTTCTCCAGAGAAGCAACATTAATAGGGGCGGCTTAAAGAGAATTATTTTAAGGAGTTGGCTTACACAGTTGTGGACACTGGCAAACGTAAAATCTGGAGGCAGGGCCCCAGGCTGGAAACTCAGGCAGGACTTGATGCTGCAGTCTGGAGGCAGAATCTCTTTTTCTGCAGGAAACCTCAGGTTTTACTCTTGAGGTCCTCGACTAATCAATGAGATCTACCTACATTATCAAATGCAATCTTTACTTAAGGCCAATTGATCCCATGTGTAAAATGCACCTTCAAAATGCTTTCACAGCAATGCAGAAATTGGTATTTGATGAAATAACTGGGTACTAGAGCATAATCAAAATGACCCATAAAATTGACCATCACAGGAACATTCTGTCCATGTGATTTATCACAATTCATGTTGACCTTTGTCACTTGATTGAGGCAGTATTTGTCAAGTTTGTAAAATGTTTGTGAATTTGCTTATTTTTCTAAAAAATTATTTGTAGCCCACACTTAGGGATGGGGATTTATGCTTTCCATTTTTTTTAAAGATTTTATTTATTTTTATTTTTAGAGAGGGAAGGGAGGGAGAAAGAGAGAGAGAGAGAAACATCAATGTGCAGTTGCTGGGGGCTGCAGCTTGCAACCCAGGCATGTGGCCTGACTGGGAATCGAACCTGTGATACTTTGGTTCACAGCCCACACTCAATCCACTGAGCTATGCCAGCCAGGGCTTATGCTTTCCATTTTTATGGGCAGACTATCTATGTAAATTACTTGGAATTTCACAAGAGGTTTTGTCTAACCCCTTCCCCTTTGTCATTTATTTTTCCCAGTGTGACTCATGGATATTTACTATGTATTCTGGGCTATATTCCAATGCTGCTTTGTTTATTTCATAGCTCAGATTGTTCAGGTGTTGCCCATTGGGAGCCCTTTCAGTTGGTTCTTGTGTCCTTGTCTCATACATTTAAAAATGTAGATTTTTTTACAAGTCTCTTATTTTAAGAAACAAGATGCCTTGGGATCATCTTATATATTTCCAACCTGTCCTCAAATCAGCCATTTCTCCAAGTAACCCTGGTTCCTTTTATTAGAAGGTGATATTAGAAACCAAGATCTGAGTATTATGTGTGCTCCTTGTTACTGGAGTGTCATTTCTTCTTGGCTCTCTTAGATGACAGAGTAAGGAAACATATATGTATCTACAATCCTGTTCATGTTCATATATTTAAAATATTTCTTTTGTGTAACCGTCTGTATATAATTCAGCTAAAGCTATATTCATACTGATGTTTCCAACTCTAATCCATTCCCACATGGATCATTAGAGCCTCCACCGCTTTTGCTTTTCTGTAAGTTTCTGGTCCAACAGTGAGACCAGGCTCCCACTATCTACCCAAAATTTACATAATTATTCAACTTCAGTGCACATGTATAGCACTACCACAATTATTAATCAATACTACAGTGGAAACAACATAATCAGTTAGAGTAGAATACTTATGTACAGTTCGTTCCTTTTGATTTTGGTTTTATAAACTCTGTTCATTTTCAAAGTTACTTAGGTCAGGACCTTTGCATCCACCTTCTTCAGTGATGTGTAATACAATTAGGTTTTCTTGTTACATCTGCTTTCCTTCCTGGGATCCCTTGTTCTCCTAAGTGATTTTATTGCTCATCATTTGTTCTTTAACATTACATGGGTTTTGACAAATTCGTAACACCATGTCTCCACCATTACAGTATCATGCAGAATAGTTTTACTGACCTAAAAAGTACCCTATGCCTTACCACTCTCCCAGTAATGACTGATTTTTTTACTGTCCCTATTCTTTTGCTTTTTCAGGAGCTCAAATACTTGGACTCATACAATGTACCGCTGCTTCAGAGTGCTCTGAAAACTCTGTTCTCTGCTTAATTAGCAATATACATTTTAGGTTCATCATGTCTTTTCATGTGAATTAATATTTATTCTTGCATTGCTGAATAATATTTTGTGTGATTCTACCAAAGCTTGTTTATCATAGACTGCAATTTTTTAGTAACCTATTTTATAAAAAACAGCATGCAGTAGGTACATGTTTCGAGTGTTTGCTCAACTGAACATATTTTTCTGATGCCTAAAAAAAATGAAAATTTGAATTAGATTTTTACAATCACAAATTTTCTCTCAATGAAAATGTAATAGTACAAATTGACAATATTTACTGAGTATATTTCATTAATTGTAAAATGTGTATTTTTTATATTCTAGCATATTTGAAATTGTGATGAAACATAATTAATAAATACAATAACTTTGGTGTGGCACTTTGGAATGCCACTTTAGCGTGGCACTAACAATTTTGTTAGGCATGTACAAATTTGGTTGCAATTCTTTATTTGTCATCACTTCATTAAGATGTATGCTTTGGTGTTACTGCACATATTGATTTTCAACACTGTGTCAAATCTCTTCAAAAGAAATATACACTATTAAAAAATGGTGATACATTTACACAATGGAATACTACACAGCAGTAAAAAGGGTTGTCTTACCTTTTGTGACAGACAGCATGGGTGGAACTAGAGACTGTTAAGTGAAATAAGCCAGTCAGTGAAAGACAAATACCATATGATCTCACTTATAAGTGGAATCTAATGAATAAAATAAATGAATGAGCAAAATAGAACCAGAGGCATAGAAACATGGACCAACAGAAAGACAGCTATAACAGGGGAGAAGGTGGGGGCTGGTTGAAAGAAGGTGAAGGGATTAGACACAGAACATACATGAAGGAGCCATCTGTATGAACAACGCTGTGGGGCCTGACTATGGAGTTGGGGGCACAGGCTGGGTGGAGGGGGGCAAAGGGGTAAAAATTGGGAGAACTATAATAGGTTAAACAATAAAATATTTAACAAAAAGAAAAATTTAACTCAAATGCAAAAAAAAGATGTATAAGCTAATTCAGGTAAATATAAAGTTATTGACTACAAAGAAAGTTACAGATCAGAGAAGGACAATACAAATTTGATGTTAATATAGAAATATTAATTGTTGAAAAAATGATTACAATTCATTTTTTGGAAAGACAATACAAAATGCTTTGTTATCAAAGAAAGTACAAGACCCTAAAGTAGAAAACTGTACTCTACTAATTAGTTGCCTATGACAGATTTGTGTGCACAAACATTGTCTATTATGCTCAAAGGGCCACAGTGAAAAACACTGGAAACTGCCAAGAACCGTGGAGTAGCTGAAGGTCATTTCAAAGCAAACAAGAGGCTGGTGTGATGGATTGTCAGTTAGGATTATCGTTAAGGCATTATGTCACAGTTTAATTGACAGTCTTTTGCTCCTTTACTTAATACATAGAATAATAGTATGCTTTAAAATCCTTGCATTCTTATATTTAATAACATATGGTATTTATGAGGTACTTTGCAAAATAGTTTATACTCAGTGTCATTTAAGCTTTGTCATCACCCTAGGAGACTGGTATTACTGCCCTATTTATAGATAACACCACTTAGAATACATAGCTTGCCCACGGTCATAAAGTTAGTAATTGGTAGAACCTGACTTTGAGTCTTTGCTAGTAGAGCATGTGCTTATACTGCACCATAGTGCTTCAGTCCTTTCTTGCATTTAGAGTTACTGAAAAGTTTTAAGTCAGCTTATATCTTATCTGTTTTTTTAGTTCAAATATTTTTAACTGGCTTTTGAATTATTTTTTAATCCTACCTCCTTTCCTTTTCCCTCCTTTTTCTCATTCAAATATCCATTCAAATGATTACTTTTTTTTTTTTAAGTGCTGAGAGTGGGGAAGGATGTATAATGTCATAAGAAATTTAGGTCAATAAAACAGAATTTGAGAATTTTTTAAAAGTAGAAATATGGGAGAGAAGACCATACAAGAGGTATCACTGAGACCTGATTCAGAATCGTTTCCCGTTTCTTCTTTCTCTCTCAAACTTTGTCTCTCACTCTGTCTCTCTGTGTCTCTGTCTGTCTCACTTTCTCTCACTTTCCCAAAGTTTTCACTAAATCTATATTACTTGTGTTAGCAGAAACACAATTAAATGTTCTAAAAAATTACCAGCAGTTGTTTGGGAACTTTTTTTTTTTCCCTCCAGCTCAGGAAAGCTCTGTTCTCCGCTTCATACATCCTTGTTGTTTCTCCTCCAGTTCCAGTTCCTTTTTCAGGTTGCCTTTGGTTTTAGGTAGGATCTCTCTTGCTTGCTCTTTGACTTCATCATTTTTTGTTCCCACTGTTTTTGGGAAACTTTCACAACTGGCCTTTGCAGTGCTGATTTGATTTTAGTAATATTTCTTCTTCTATTAAAAACCTATCAAAGGATTTTAAAGAAACATTATTTTATGCTTATCTTTTTTTCTTTTCAATCTTTCTCTTTTTTTTTGTATCTCATCGAGTTTTAATTTATCTTTTCAACTGAATAGTTAACTGATTTACTGGTGAGGAAAGAATGCTAGTGTTTATTCAGTATATATTATGGACAAGGCAATTTGCTTATATCACATCAATAATTTAAATTTTAATACTTGCATCATCCCTGAGAATTTGTTTATTTATTTATTTATTTTATTGTCGTTCAAGTACAGTTGTTTCCATTTTCCACCCACCAGTTCCCCCAACTACCATCCCCACTTCCCACCCTCTGTCTTACCCCACTTTTGGCTTTGTCCATGTGTCCTTTAAACATGTTCCTGACAACCCTTCCCTCTTTTCCTCCATTATCCCCTCCCAACTCCCTTCTGGTTATTGTTAGTTGGTTCCTAATTTCAATGTGTCTGGTTATATTTTGCTTGCTTGTTTGTTTTGCTGATTAGGTTCCACTTAAAAGTCAGGTCATATGGTATTTGTCTTTTACCACCTGACTAATTTCACTTAGTATAATGCTCTCTAGTTCTAACCATGCTGTCACAAAAGAGTAGGAGCTCCTTCCTTCTTTCTGCTGTATAGAATTCCATCGTGTAAATGTATCAGTTTTTTGATCCACTCATTTACTGATGGGCACTTAAGTTGCTTCCAGCACTTGGCTATTGTAAATTATGCTGCTATGAACATTGGTGTGCATAGGTTCTTTTGAATTGGTGTTTCAGGATTCTTAGGGTATAGTCCCAGCAATGGAAATGCCAAGTCAAAAGGCAGTTCCAGTTTTAGTTTTCTGAAGAAATTCTATACTATTTTCCATAGTGGCTGCACCAGTCTGCATTCCCACCAACAGTATGCTAGGGTTCTCTTTTCTCCACAACCTTGCCAACACTTGTTTGTTGATTTGTTAATGGTAGCCATTGTGGTATCTCATTGTGGTTTTAATTTGCATCTCTCTGATAGTTAGTGATACTGAGCATCTTTTCATATGTCTATTGGCCCTCCATATGTCCTCATTGGAGAAGAGTCAGTTCAGGTCCTTTGCCCATTTATTAATTGGATTGTTTGTCTTCCTGGAGTAGAGTCATTTGAGTTCTTTATATATTTTTGTTATGAATCCCTTGTCTGAGGTATCATTTGCAAATATATTTTCCCATACTATCAGTTCCCTTTTCATTTTGCTCATATTTTCTTTAGCCATGCAGAAGCTTTTATTTTGATGAAGTTTCATTTGTTTATTTATTGAAAATATTGCTGTGTGGATTACTTGAGATTTTCCTGGCTATCTTCTCCTCTAGGATTTTTATGATGTCATGTCTTATATTTAAGTCTTTTATCCATCTTGAGTTTATTTTTGTGTATGGTGTGAGTTAGTGTTTGAGTTTCTTTTTTTCTTTTGCATGTAGCTGTCTAGCTCTCCCAGCACAATTTGTCAAAGAGGCTATTTTTACTCAATTTTATGCTTCTGCCCCCTTTGTAGAATATTAATTGACCATAGAGACTTGGATTTATTTCTGGGCTTTCTATTCTGTTCTATTGATCTATGTGTCTGTTTTTATGCCAGTACCAGACTGTTTTGATTACTGTGACCTTGTAATATAGTTTGATGTAAGGTATCGTGATCCCTCCTACTTTGTTCTCCTTTCTCAAAATTGCTGCAGCTATTTGGGGTCATTTATGGTTCCATATATATATTTGAAATGTTTGTTCTATATCTGTGAAATATGTCATTGGTATTTTAATAGGGATTGTGTTGAATCTGTAAATTGCTTTGGTAGTATGGACATTTTGATAATGTTAATTCTTCCGATCCATGAACACAGTATACATTTTCATCTGTTTGTGTCTTCCTTAATTTCTTTTTTCAGTGTTGTGTTGTTTTCTGAGTACAGGTCTTTTACCTCCTTGGTGAGGTTTATTCCTAGGTACTTTATTTTTCTTAATGCTATAGCAAATGGGATTTTTCCCCCTGATTTCTCTTTCTGATATTTCATTGTTGCTGTACAAAAATGCCTTTGATTTCTGAATATTGACTTTTTATTCCGCTGTTTTGACAAATTCGAGTAGTTTTTTGTAGGAGTCTATAGGACTTTCTATGTATACTATTATGTATCTACAAACAATGACAGTTTTGCCTCCTCCTTTCCAATTTGGATGCCTTTTATTTCTTTTTCTTGTCTGATTGCTATGGGTAGGACTTCCAATACTATGTTGAATCCAAACGGTGAGAGTGGACATCCTGGTCTTGTTACTGATCTTAGTGGGAAAGCTTTTAGTTTTTGCCCATTGACTATGATGTTGACTGTAGTTTTCTCATATATGGCCTTTATTATGTTGAGGTATGCTCCTTCTACTCCCACATTGCTGGGTGTTTTTATCATAAATGAGTGCTGTGCATCTATTGATATAATCATGTGATTTTTGTCTTTCCTTTTGTTTATGTGATGCATTAAATTTATTGATTTGCAAATATTGTACGATCCTTGCATCCCTGGGATGAACCCACTTGATTGTGGTGTATGATTTTTTAAAAAAGATTTTATTTATTTATTCTTAGGCTAAGGGGAAGTGGGGGAGAAAGAGAGGTAGAGAAACCTCAGTGTATGGTTGCCTCTCATGCACCCCCAACTGGGGACCTAGCCTGCAAACCAAGCATGTGCCCTGACTGGGAACTGAATCAGTGACCATTTGGTTCACAGGCCAGCACTCAATCCACTGAGTCACACCAGCTAGAGCGGTGCATGATCTCTTTAATGTATTGCTAGATGTGGTTTGTCAATATTTTGTTGAGGATTTTAGCATCTATATTCATCAGCGATATTGGCCTGCAGTTTTCTTTCTTTGTTGTGTCCTTATCTGGTTTTGGGATTAGGGTGATGCTGGCATCATAAAAAAGAGTTCGGAAACCTTTCCTCTTGGATTTTTTTTTTTTTTTTTTTTAATAATCTGTCAAGGATAGGGGTTAGCTCTTCCTGAAATGTTTTGTAAAATTCTCTTTGAAACTGTCTGCTCCAAGACTTTTGTGTGTTGGGAGATTTTTGATTACTGCTTCAATTTTGTCAGCTGTTATCAGTCTGTTCAGGCTTTCTCCTTCTTCATTCAGTTTTGGAAGATTGTATTTTTCTAGAAATATGTCCATTTTACCTAGGTTTTAAAATTTCTTTACATATAGTTCTTCATAATAATTATTTATAATCCCTTGTATTTCTGTGGTATCAGTTATAATCTCTCCTCTTTCATTTCTGATTTTGTTTATTTGGGTCCTCTCTCTTTTTTCTTGATGAGTCTGATTAAAGGCTTGTTAATTTTGTTTATCTTTCCAAAGAACCAGCTCCTGGATTTATTGATTCTCAGAATTGTTCTTTTAGTCTCTACATTGTTTAATTTTGTTCTAATTTTGGTTATTTCCTTCCTTCTACTCACTCTGGACTTTGTTTGTTGTTGTTCCTCTAGTTCTTATACATTTAGGGTTAGGTTGTTTATTTTAAATGTTTCTATCTTTTTTAGGTAAGCTTGTAGTGCTGCAAACTTCCCTCTTAGGACTGCCTTTACTGTGTCTCATAAGTTTTGGAGTGTTGTAAGTTCATTTTCATTTGTTTCCAGAAACTTTTTGATTTCTCCCTCAATCTCATTCTTAACCCACTCATTATTTAATAGCATTCTATTCAATCTCCATGAACTTGAGTGCTTTTGGGTGTTTTCTTGAGGCTAGTTCCTAGTTTCAGGCCCTGGTGGTCTGAGAAGATGCTTGATATAATTTCAATTTTTTTCTTTTCAATCTTTCAAATTTCTTTATAATGTAAAGAATAAAATGAAAACTAATGAAAAGTAAAACAAATTCTACTTTACAGCTTTTCTGTTTCTGAAAAAAATTTGTTTTTCTAAGTATTAGCATATGATTTACTTGTAGCAGTATCTTCTTATATTCTTTTGTGGATACTGATTTGTTGTTTTTTCTTTTAAATATCCTGTTTTTAAATAAATAAGTTTTATAAGTATGATTTCTAATATAATGATTCTTTCTGAAATTTTATAATCTTAAGTACATTATTAGTATCTATTTATCTTCTATCTACCTATTGATTCATTCATTCATTCATTCATTCACTCATTTTAGTGTATAATAGATCTTTTCAGATCTAATATTTACAAATATTCTATTGCCCTTGATTTCACCTGCTATGCACCTGGATACTGACTGAATGCCTTTTCAGTTCTGCAGTTGTAAGGGACTTTGTCAGTAACCAGACCATCCAGGTGACCAGCAAGCTCTCTTCTGTTTTGGCTCTGTTGGAGTGAATGAAGACTCTTCTCTTACCTTCGTTGCACTGTTCTTGTATATTCTGGGCCTACAAAATAGGCAAAATTTTCCACAGAAATTTCTGCCTGGGCTCTCAGTAGGTTTATGCCTTTCAAGGTGTCAAAATCCACATTCAGTGTCCATCTTCTTCATGCTCAATTGTGTTTTTGGATTGTAGCCACTAAATGGAAGTATATGAAGGATACTTTGAGAGGGGTATTATAACTTTTTTAGGAGAGATGTTTTCTAGTAGAAAAATTGATCCTACTTTTCGGGTTATGATTCTCTTGGATGTTAAAATTAATAACAAGAATGTGTTGGAGAGAAAAGTTTTCTAAACTTATTTCAATTGAGAAATTTACAGTTTTCAGCAGCTAAATGTACATGGTTCACAGGTCTTATTTATAAACCTTCTCCTTCCATCTTGTTTTTAATGGAAATTTCCTAAGGAATTTGCTAATAGATTGACTACAGGGCTTCATTTTGTGATTGCAATCTTCAATTTTTCTTTAGTTTAAAAATTATTTTTATAGGTAAGTTTAAATATCTTTGAGAGTTTGGACAAGCTGCATTATGTGATATTATACCCTAACAGAAACTCTAAACAGAAACTCTAAAGTCATGAATTTAGATGATTGTTTTTTTTTACTTCTAAAATGTCACCAAAATGAAGGAATTAGAAGAAGGGAAAATTTTATATTTGAAAAAAATACTTCATTCCTCTTTCTTTTGTCAAATATAGTATCACTTCCAAGTTAGATTTATTTTCTTTTTTTCTGAATTTTTGAAACTTGCTATTTCTTTATTTAATTTCCATTCCATTTTGACTCTTTTTTGGGGGTCTTCCAGAAATACAGTCACATTTCTCTTAACTTGAAACATGAGTATGGGTGATAATAATTTTCATTAAAAATTATCTAAACAATTTTAGACAAAGTTTAGATTTTTCATCTACATTTTCCATCACCTTGGATTTCCTTCTCTTGTCTTCCTTTCATGACTCTTTTTCCATCTCTGTGCCAGCTTCCCTAGTCCATCTTTGTGTTTCTAACCCCATTTTATAACTAAAGAGTGCATTCTTATTTCAGCTTACACAGACCTTTCCTAGACACTACATCTTCAGTTTGAAAAGGTCTAGACATATTTCATTTGCAGGTTGGACAAAAACTAAGTGAAATTAGAACACTTTGAATATCCAGTAATTCCCTTCTTCCCTGTTCATACATGCACACAGCACTCCATTTATAATGAGTTGAGAGTAAAGAGACCCAGAGTGTGTGCTGCTGGTTTAGTCAAATGGAAAACAGCGTCAATCATTCTGCTTATTTTCTGTTTTCATGCCCTACAGTCCCTAACTGACTTAAGGAATCTACTATCAGTAACCATCTTACCCACTGACAGAATGTATACCAACAGGACACATGGTATGTTCAGTGAAATCCTATGGGGGTTGAGATAAGTGCAGGTAGCCAAGGGTTATATTCATGAAAGCACATCAATTTCTTATCATTTGATGAGTCAATAGACAGGCAAATCACAGAAACATGACCAGCATTTGCTTCTCTTAATATCTATTCTATCACCCTTCTCTTAGTACCTGGGGGAGAGTTAATTTATACAGTGGTCAATATAGAATACAGAATTTACCTACTACATAATCATAGATTTTAGAAAATGTCGACTATTAAACTCCTTCAGAATTATAGTTTTGAATATTAAGGATATTTCTATTTCTAATAGTTCAGCAGATAATGTGGTAAAAAGAAGAAGCATCTATTTAATTTACTCTTAAAATTTAAATTCTGAAAGGAAACTGCAATTTTCAGTTTAACCCTGTGGAGAACTGACTTGACCTCTGTAAGTTAATCTGTGAATATGTCACAATTCCTGGGAAGTGGGCTCACATTAATTCAAGTATATTTGTTGGATGACAAAGTGATCTATCAATTTATTCTATCCAATTTATATAATTTTAGACCCCTCAAGAATAGCAATCATGGAAAAATTACTCTTTGAAAGAGTTTGAAATAATGCTGAAACACTTTTTTAGTACACTTTCTACTAAATTTTCACATTTAAATGTATTGATTCCAATCAGTTGACCACATAACAAAATGCTGTGTGTGCTATATACCATGTGATTCAGAAATCATACTATTTATATATGCAAATACACAGACACACACACACACAGACAGGAACACTCATGCACATACTTTGACTTCCGTGCATAGACCATATTGGTCATGTACATGTTCCAGCACTGCAAAAGTCTATTTATTCCTGTTAAATTAAGAATGATATGAAAAAATTGGCTAGCTACTTTAGTAGGAACTAATAATCATTTAAATAATGCTTCTTGTAGCTTACTTAAATTCTAAATATATTTCCTTTCGATTGATTTTGAAGAAGAAATGAAAATGATTGGTCTCTTAAGTTGGGTTCTCTAGAAGCAGAGCCTAAGAATAGGATTCAATGTGTACCTGGTTTCAATGTGTCAGGTGTGAGGGTGGGGAAGGCATCTCCCTGGTGAGGTAGCTCTCAGGAGCTGAGGTCAGTTATCAAGAAGAAAACAGCCCTGAAACATCAGTAGCCAACATTTATAACAGATAGGGATGGCTATAATGGACCTCAGTGGGATACCAATGGTATCCACTGCAGTTGTGTACACTCTTCATTGAAGTAATTAGATGCATTTTGGTATGATTAATAACTTTTCTCATCTATTACTATTTTATTATTATTCTATTTTTTGTTAATATTTTATACTTAAAAATTATTAGTCTTTCTGAAGCTTTGTTTTTATAGATTAATAGAGGGTAACACAGACATTTGTTTAAAGGGAGAATGATCAGAGAATTACATCTGATCCAGGGTTATTCTTTACTCTTCAATGAAACATTATATTGGTAACCCATAATTTGACTAGGTGGTTATACTGATAATACATGACAACATTTACTATTATGTCACCTGGAATTCATCTACTATTATGTGATTTGGAATTAAAAATTAATACTTTAGTGGAAGGTATTTATATAAGTTTTAGTAAAGAATTAATTTGTTATTTTAGAAAATGTTCAAAAGAGCTTTTTAGGAAAGATTTGATAAGTTTATGAATTCTTTTATGATTTCATAAAGTTGCTTTAATTTTAAAGATTATAAACCCTTTCACTGGAAATTTCAAGTCATATGCTATAATGTCAATGCATTTTGGATGTGGATTAATGCATGTATTTAGTGTAGGTATTAAATGGAATAAATGACCATTTCTTGGAATAAATTCTTTATAAAGTATATGTTGTGATGTAGCTTCTGGACTCTATAGATATTTAACTGTCATAGGTGAGATAGATGACATTTTAAAGTTAAGAAAATGGACACTCAAAATAAAAATATGGCTTTTAACAAAAATTCTTATTAAGCAATGAAAATAAGTACATAGGGACAATAATAGTAAAAAAATTAATAATACTGAACATTTATATACAACATATGCCAAGTAATGTTCTGAACCTTTTCGATATATGAACATACTTAATCCTCATGACAACCCTGGGAAATATATGTGATTAATATCCTTATTTTACACATGACAAAATGCATGCAAGGAGTGATTAAGTGACTTGCCTGATTTCACATAGCAAATATGAGATAGAGCCACAATTCAAATACACAGTCTGACTTCAGAATTGAGTGCTTGGCCACCTCACTTACAAAAGCATTCTCACAAGTAAGTAAACTTACTCTCCCTTCCCAAGACAATTTACATATACACAAGGATTAGATAGTATTGCTCTTGTTCACTCTTGTATGCATTTGAAATTACCAGCAAAGCACTGTCCTGTTAATAGAACCATGATCATTAGCCTTAAAACTGCCATGATGCTCCTATGATAATGCCACCTAGGTGCTCTTATTCTTTCCCTCCCTCCTCTACCTTTTCCCCTCTCCTCTACTTTTCCCCCTTCCTCTATCTTTCTCACCCTCTTCTATCTTTCTCTCTGTTCTCTTTCTCTTTTCTCTGTTTCTTTTGCTTCCTCTTTCTTTACCAGATACTACACTATTAAAAAAAAAAAATCAGTGGATCAAAGGATAAAAAAAATCTGCAAATTCTGCAGATCAGAAAGTGGGATAAAATGTTTGGTAAAATGCTTATGAAAACAGTATAGATTTAACTTTTTTGTAAATGTCAACTTAAATACTAAATATGTGAAGTATAAATGCCTTCTGTGTAGCTTTTCACTTTGCTTTGTAGAACCTGAGTGATGCTGAAGGGAATTCATGAATTATATGACAAAGTCCTTATCATACTGATGGCTAGACTAGAAATTTACAAATTAATTTATTAATGTTATTGTCTTTAATTTTAAAATATATATATTCTAAAGTAGTAATCATATTTGATACGTGGAGAAAAAGCTGCTCACTTTATCATTTTATTGACCTAAAATTTACTTTAGAGTCTTCAAACAACCCTTCTAGAATGAGAGAAAAATATGTACTTCTAATTTTCAGCATTTAAAATATTGTTGCAATTTTTTTCTCTACTTACATATATTTTTTTATTATGAGATTTTTGCTTCCTTTACAAAGTGAAGAATGCTTTGGTATTTAACTCTCTCTTTGGAAAAGGAAATTAGCAGCTGTAGAGTATTATTCAGACTTAGTCTAATTGTATATCTAGAAATGGAATCTTACCTTAACTGTTTAATTAAAGATTGGAAGAAAATATTTAAGCAGGTGTTAATCAAGTCTTTAAAAATATATTGCATACCCCAGCCTTTCCAGGTGCAGTTCAAGTGTTCTTTCTACCTACAAAATAAAGCATGTACCAGATACAGAGGTAATGTCTAATTTGAGGCCTAGAAGTTTATTTTTTAATGTTAAATAATCTTATGGTTATCACCCAACATATAGTACTGGATTTTTGTGTTATAAAATAATACATCTTTAACCCTTTTTACAGATTTATAATTAACATTTCATTACTTATAATTGATATGCATTAAACTGCATATATATCAAGTATATAATGATGTTTTCCCATATATATTAATAAAACCATTACTGAAATCAAGATATGAAATATGACTCTTTTTTACTGTAAACTAAATACACATACAGAACACAGAACAAAATTGTAAAGCTCAATGATCTATCACAAAGTGAACATTCATGGCCACCACTCTGGTACAAAAGAGCCTTCTACATCCCACAGATCACCACCTGCTCTCTCTCTCTCTCACAAAAGTAAGTCCTAACTTAATATTTTTTGCTAATTATTTGCTTTCTTTGTAGCTTCGGCAAGTGAATTTTTATATGTAAACATCATAGTTGAAATTCATCTATTTTAAAACTGTATATGAATAGAATAATGTAGCATGCATTTTTCAATGTCTGGCTTATTTTGCTCAATATTATAAGGATGGGGCAAAAAGTAGGCTTACAGTTGTATGTAAAACACTGTTTATTCTTGTATTATTATTTATTGTTGTATTATTTTTCATACAAACAACTTTAAACCTATTTCTGCCCCATCATATGCTTGTAAATTTTATCATATGATTCTGTGCATCTATACAAATGATAACATGACTGTTTTCTCTTATATTTTATTAAGTTGGTTAATTGCACTGATCTATATTTGAATGTCAAGCTAATCTCACATTCCTAGAATAAGACTAATTTGATCAAGGGATGATAGATAGATAGATAGACAATAGATAGGTAGAAAGAATTATATATATGTAAGACAAATGTGTTTTATATATAAAGCTACATTCCATTTGTTAATATTTTGTTTAGAATTTTATGTAAATAAACATGATATATTGCTTTAGAAAAAAATTAGAAAATACAGATTAATAGCAAATTGTGAAATGTTTATAGGCCTAAGGTAATTGCAAAAAAAATCTAAGCAATAATTGGCTGGCTGCTAAAATATGCTGATAGGAATGAATTCAAGGATGCCAAACTAGAAAAACATGAAAATAATAACTTAAAAACTCTGAAGATTCTTCAGTGTTTGCACACTATGGGGGAGACACACTTCAAGAATTGTTCCAGGCAAGTCCTTAACAATGAACAGACAACACAAAACATAAACAGTAGCTTTCCAAAGTGGGGATCAGAATCTAGGACTATGGATTTGCTCCTCCCATCATGCTTGCTCCAGATTACATGCTCTTGCTGGGGAATGGCAAGTGAATTACATCAATTTAACAAACTGCTACTTTTATCCCTCCCTCCTTTCCTTGCTTCTTTCTTTCTCCTCTTCCTTTTATCTTTTTCTTGTTTTCTTCACCAGTCACTCCTGATTATTTCTGATAACTTTCATTTTCTGCCAAGCTCTTAGAGTGGTATTTTTGTAAATTAAGGCATTCTCATCTGACTCCACATTATTTGTATTTGTATATTTGTCTGGAAAACATATATTTGGTGTAAACATAAAAAATGTTTACATAATTACATGATAACAATGGCTATCTTCACCTAAATGATGAGTATTGCTGTTGTTTTATATTTCTTTGAACACTTCTGTCCTTTTTAAAATTTTCCATAACAAATATGTAGTTATTCCTATAAACCTCTTGGCTATCTATTAGGTAAATAATATGCTTAAAGTAATTATTAAACAAATCAAAATAAAATAAATTTAGTTAATGGGAAAATGCAGCAATTTACAGATGTAAAAGAAATATTGAATGCAAAATATGTTTGTAGAATTTAAATTTTGAGATTGCTCTTGAGAGTTAAAAGTTTAGAAAAAAATATTTGTTCACAATTTGGGACAAACCCAGTTATATTTTATAATATGGGACAATCCAGAATTAGTATTTTTCAAACTTTCTTTTTAAAGATTTTATTTATTTATTTTTAGAGGGGAAGGAAGAAAGAAAGACAGGGAGAGAAACATCAATTCACACACCACCCTCACTGGGGACCTGGCCCACAACCTCACTGGTGCGGTGACTGGGAATCGAACTGGCAACTCTGGTTTGCCACACACTGGCACTCAGTCCACTGAGTCACACCATCCAGGGCTCAAACACTTTTTTTTATGAGCTTAAACTAAACTGCGGTATTTTGAGAACATTTTGCCTTAATTTTTAATACTACATGTCATTCAATGAAAGCTATTCCATATGTTTGATTTATTTAAATTAAATTATCAAAATATTGATTTAAGAGCTATTTGATGTCTAAAGAGAAATTTTAGAGTTTAAAGAGAGGCAATTTTATTATACTAATGGTAAAAAAATCAAAATGTTATGAAAGGTTTAAAATTATTTTTAACATTGAACAATGACAATTTTAGGTTGTTAGAAAATATTTACACTTACTTAAAAGAGGATAAATGTATTTCTCTGGTTGGGTAAAGTCTTTAGTAATAAAAACCATGAATAGAAATTTCATCATATTTCTGCTTTTAAACAAGTGTATGTAGCCCTGGCTGGTGTGACTCAGTGGATTGAGTCCTGGCCTGAGAACCAAAGTGTCCCTAGTTCTATTCCCAGTCAGAGCACTGCCTGGGTTGTGGACCAGGTTCCCCATTGGGGGGCACTCAAGAGGCAAGCACATATTGATATTTCCCTCTTTCTCCCTCCCTTGCCCTCTCTAAAAATAAATAAAATCTAAAAAAAGAAAAATTGTATGCAAATATGTACAATATTTTTAAAGGTTCTTTTCAGAACATTTTACTATTTTCTAGTTTTATACATATCACATGCCAAAATTTAATAGTTCTTTAAGTAAATCCCCAATAATTTTTCAAAATTAAATCTTCAAATATTACTATGTAATTTGAAGTTTTGTTTTGCTTGCTTTTAATGCCCTTGGTGGTTTTAAACCTATTCATTTCTCTTTGAATATTTCTATAATTATTAAATGAATGCTAAAGCTTACATACCATATTTATCATATATATATATATACACACACACACACACACAGACACACACACACACGTATACAGTTTTTTAAATATTTCATTTAATTATTCTTAGAGAGAGAGGAAGGGAAGAAGAAAGAGACAGAAACATCAACTGGTTTCCTCTCATATGTGCCCTGACTGGGGACTGAACCACAACCCAGTCATGTGTCCTGACCAGTAATTGAACGAGTGACCTTTTGTTTTGTGAGACAGTGCCCAACCAACTGAGCTACACTTGTCAGGGATATACATATTGTTTTTTATAGCTATATTATATTGCATCATATGCTCCCAGATTTTCTTTTCATAATGTTCAGCAGTATCAACTATGTAATTCAGCCATCCTGGTTTCTTTCTTACCTTCATCACATACCACATGTGCCACCTTGTACAAGTTACAAAACTTCTTTGAACATTAGTTTCTTCACATAATAATACCTAATCTGGAGGGTTATTTTGAAGATTAAATAATATCACTGCTTAGTATAGTTCCAGGCACAGAGGAAACATTTGATAAATGGTGGTATAATTGAGTGCATGAGTCTATGTTATACCCCTTGCACAAATTAAAGTCACAGACTTATAAAACAATGACTCTTAAGTTGGATGCTGCTGTTGCTTTCTGAGAGGGGCATAACACAGTTGGTCATCCTACAGGTTTGTACAAACTACCCCTTCTTCCTGTCCTACTTCCTGTTTCATTTCCTGAAAGTTCCAAAGGTCAACTTGATAAAAATCCAGTTATCTTCTTTAACTATTTTGAACACATTTACAATAAATCTTACTACATGGAGTAGTTTTACCAACCATTTGAGTTTCCTGCAGTTTTATTTAACAATTTTAATTTTGTTTTCTCACACTGTTTTCAGTAATTTTAATTGTCTTTCCTTGACTACTTGTGGCTACAATTGGAAGTAACTGAGATAAAATGTAGAGGCCACCTGTTGGCAGCTAGAACTGCCATTACAGAATAGATGGCAGAATGGAGATGCCAGAGACTGAAGATTCAGGAGAGGGGAAGGACCACACAAGATATTGTTCAAGTCAGGATCAATTGAGAGGCAAAAGGGACACTAACGTATTTAACACACATTATGTTACCTACCACAAATGAAAAACCAGGAATGTTCTGGGTACAGTGTCTGGTCACCTTACCTAGGAACACACTGAAGGGGGCTTTAAGGGTGAGTGACAGAAGGGGAGACTGATGTGCATTGGAAAATGAGTCTGAGATAGTAAGATGGAATAATGGAGGCAGAGCAGAGAAAGGGAAAAACTAAGGGACATAAGAATTTGTTTATTCATGAAGTTGTATTTAAAATATACTTTTAAAAAAGGATTTATTTATTTATTTTTTAGAGGGGGGAAAGGAAGGAGAAAGAGAGGGAGAGAAACATCAGTGTGTGGTTGCCTCTCACAAGCCCCCTACTGAGGACCTAGCCTGCAACCCAGGTATGTGCCCTAGACTGGGAATTGACCAGCGACTTTATGGTTCGCAGGCTGGCACTCAACCACTGAGCCACGCCAGTCAGGGCTAAAATATACTTTAATAATATATTCAAGTAATTATTCAAACCTATATTCTTTATGAATATTTAAATGTATTCTTTATGAAAACATTTCGTATATTTTTATGATATATTTTTCTATTGGGGCAAAGAGAAGTCATGTTTTCTTTAGGATGTTGTTATAAAAAACAGAAATATTGTCAACTAAAACTTTACAGAAAACTTTAAAAGATGGTGAAACTATCCTATTCAATATGGACTATTGTAATTTTTTAAAGTTTAATAAATAAAAGTTTAGTCTTCAGAAAATTAATTTTCAGTGTATTTGCTTGTAGTGAGTAGAGTTTTAGAGATTGACCTGATAAACTTTAAGTCCAGAGAAAACTATCAAACACAATTAACATTAGGATCAAAACTTGTAAGATTAAAATTGAGATTGCTTTTAATTTTTATTGATTATATATAATGTGAAAAGGAATATATTTCTACATGAAATGCTTAGATTTCTTTATTTCTTTTTCCATTGGCTACTCCTGTGGAAATCCTAATGGGCATGGGATTAACCAAAATGTAGGTAGGGGAACAGGTAGAAGGAGAATGTGGAAAATAGTGGGTAGGCAGAAGCTAAAATTGGTTTGGAATTCTCTACAAAGGTAGAACAATCAGGTCCTTAGCACAGAGTTAGAATGGCCTTCTGTGTTTTGAATTTAAGCAGTTTTAATATTCTTGGGGACAGAAGTATTTTCTTAGCATAAAACACAGGTGCAGGTACTGTGCAGCCAAGGAAAAGCATTGGTAAACATTTGAACATCCTTCCAATGGTGTGGTCCAGTGCCAAATTTTCATTCTGCCTCAGTGGCTTAGGTGTCTCATCACAGTCAAACAGAGATGGCCGGTTCTCAATGTCATAAAAAGACAGTGTCAAAGTAACATGAGGAATCTTTGTGAAAAGGCAATCAGGGCTAAAATAATCTTCAAGGGAGTTAGCTATGTTTGTTCAGCAGCAAGAAGTTTTTAAATGGAAAGTGTTCTCTGGCTGTTTGTACTGGACAGTAATATTTTACATTCCAGTCATCTCACTTAGTCTCATTGGACTGGATTCTCCCTTTTCAGTTAAGAGGTAGTTGGCAGAATGTCTCTTCTGGCACAGAGAAGAAACTTTCTATGTTTTTAGAATTTTCAAAGCTCCTGTGTTTATACCAGGTTATGACAATAAAAACTAGAAACAAGTTACTCTAGTATTTTGGTAGATAAGAGAAGTCCATTTTTGCTAAGAGGTGAGGATCTTTTGGAATTATTACCTTGAAAATACATTTTCTAATTTTTTACCTTATGTTCTCTCTCAGGGTAGAACTGCATGTTCTCAGAACATAGGCAACTCTTTGTCCTTCCTTTCCATGTGCAGTGGCCACAACAGCATCCATATATTCCCACTCCTTTTTTCAAAGAAGAGAAGCACTTAATTTTTATTCTGGTCCTCTTTACTAATTCCTGAATCTTTCTTTCTCTCCATTAGAATGTATGTTCCCATGGACTGTGTGGTCATGAGAATTATCACCAACATTCCTTCCTTTATGAGGTTACATTCAGGCATCTAGAACATCTGTATAAGGGGAGGTGAATTATTAACTCTCTTCTCCCAGTTCTGGCATTTTTATTGTTGACAAATATTTTGAGAATTCTTTTAATAATTACTGTGCCTTATTTTTTTTTACTTTGGGTTCTGACTTATTTTGAACATTTTGTCTCTTTCTGAGGTATAGTATTGTTTATAATGATAATATAGCTTCTCCAATATTTGGATGGGGAGGTAAGAAAGAAAAGAAGACAAAGAATGTTAATGGAAATAAAATAAGACAGAAGTACATTTGCTTATAAATTCTTTTCATCAAGGATGCAATTCTGATTCCATGAAATATATATGATGGTACTTCAAACACTGATATTTAAAAAGTGATGATTTGACAGTGATATGACAAATTCCAGTTCCACATTGTTGCTTTCTGAGTAAGGCTGATTGACCTTGAACAGCAAGGATGCTTCAATGTCAATTCCAATATACAGTTGTAGAGGACTAGGCAAGATGTTATGTATCCAATCATGTGATCATGTATTAATCCAAACTGAAGCTTTAGAAAACATGTAAACTATAAATAATGGATATATTAAGTTGTTCTCAAGAGAAAAATATTAGTTTCTTAAAATACCATTTCTCCAATGACATGTTTGGAAAGGCCAGACATCTACCATCAGAAAATATTTAAAAGTTAGTTTTTCATGAAGTGGTGCTATTCAAGCAGAACAAGTGAAATGCTCAGGTTGCATGATAAAAGGCAAAATGATAGCAACACTGGTCTGCATTGGGCTGGATCTCTTCAACAAATTAAGGGTTGAAAGGTGCAAGGTGGAAATAAAACTATGCTTGTGAGAACTTACACTACAGTATGAACTGTGGTGGAGGTCCACAGGCAACCCTTCTTTGGGGGGAAACAAACAATTATTTTGGACATGTGGTGAGGCAAAGGAGTTGGAATTTGGCAGGCTTAACTGCATTAATTTTGCTTTGGGTGTAAAATATGTTAATTTGCCACTGTCTGGAAGAAATCATGATGAGTCATTCACAGAACTACTTAGAATCTACTTATAACATTTCTAAGTATGTACTGCTTTGGCCATTGACTTTTCTCTTCATAAATATACTTTTTAATGCTTGCAAAAAAGAGTATGAAAATCACTTTATATTTCATATGAAATAAATTTCTAATAGAAATTCTCAAGTTGAGTAAATAGCTGATTACATTTCATTTCTATTATGATATTATTTTCTATTTTCTATTTGATCATTGAATATTTTATGAAAAAGGGCAGAATCATGCTTCATTCCTTCTGATAACATAAATGATTTTTTCCAGTTCATTTTAAAATCAGATCCATATTGTACCCATAAAGTGAGCTCTTTCAATACCAAAATATTTTATTTACCTGCCCTTCCCAAAGTGTTCAAAATAATCCTGGATAATGAGCTATGCATTGAATCAGGAGAGGATTGTTTTGAAAGCAAAAAATATGCATTCAGTGGGTTAAAAAAGAGTTTTGTTTCATGATCTCAAAATTTCTACATAATTTGAAGTACAACATCCTCACTAGACAAATAACACAATTTAGGCAGTTGTACCAAACCTTGTAACAAGAGCTTCCTTTACTCAGTCTTCAAAATATATCATCTCAACTCCTCTTTTTTGAAACATATTTTATATAATTAACTCTAATTCTCAATTAAGCAACTTGAAAATAAAATATAAATGTCTACCCGGATACAGAATCAATCATTAAACAATGGACATTAAGTCTTTGAATGAGGCACAACATTATGTTATAAAAAAATTAAAAAATAACTGGTTAAAATCAGTAGTTGAAAAACTTGTTTAGCTTTCTGGATCTTGGAAAGAAAACACAGGTTCTTAAAATACTGCCACCTTTCTACCTGTTTTCAACTAACAAAGAACATGGAATTATAAAAATTTACACACATACCATTTGTTTCTTAAAATAGCACTAACGTATGTGAAGTCTCCAAATTAATGCTTCTCCACACATACCCCCCAACTACAGGCGTTATAACCACAAATGCCTGGAGATATTGGTTGAATCATCTCCCTTTCCAAAATTGTCCATCTGTCTTTGAGAATAGTTCTGATCTGGAGGTTCAAGTTGACTTACTCACTGAGCCGCCTGCCAGCTTAGATGCACTTTGTAGGTGGAAAATTGTTGGTCTTTGTCCCTCCCAGCTTGCAAGTAAAATGAAGCTGCCAAGAGATAAACACATTCTAAGTTTATCATGCTATTCTTGGCCTCAAACTACAAGCCATAAGGCAACTATTGCTCAAGGTACCGTGTTTACAAGTGTTCAGTCCTCCGCTGTTTCAGAGACCCAACAAGATGGAATTTCTTCCTGCCAGCCTACATTTTGTTTTTTTTTTCTAAGCATTCACATTTCTCAATTCCTTTTTTAAAAAATGAGGAAAGGGAGCAGCTCCTTGAACAGAATCTTAAAGATCTGAAGTCTCACTAAAATTTTTATTACAAGGTTTTGGGTTTTTCTCATTGAGGCACCATACGTTCCTAAAAGACTAGAAGCTTCTATTATTACCATCAATATTATTATATTAATATCATCATTATTATTTTATTTAAAAGTGAACAAGATGTCTACAAATTTGTTTTTATAGAGGACTTTTTAGTTTTTGCTGTGTACTCTTTCCTTCATTTGATTCCTGCATTGGCCTTTAACATTTATTATTATGAAACCCATATTTTTCTTTTAAATTGGAGGCTATATTGAAAGTAATTTAATTAGTTTGGTAATGTTCTCAAAACTCAAAGGAAGAAAGTTTTTTTTGGAGAGAATAAGGACGAGTTAACTTTCTTCACAAATGTCTTCCTGGCTGCATTGGATAACAGGATGTATTGAGTTCATACATCTTAAATATAAAAGAGGAGTGCAGCTATATCACATCCTATATTGGCACAGTATATTGACATGTATTATGTATGATGTTACACTGTTTAAATTATTAGAAATCACATTAAAAGAAATTATAATAAGATAGGGCTTTTTACCAAATCTAGAATATTTGGCAAAGACATGATAATCATCTTCAATCCTTGATTTACAAATAAGACTTTGAGCTCTCAGAATTTTATAACTATATTCTATATCATGATTTTTTTGCATTTCATTAAAAGTAACATTCTCTTCAGAGTTGAGCATAGTACAGGGATAATTTACCTATAGAATCAGGGCTTTGTTTTCTAGGACATGGTAGATATTAATGCACATCCTGAAAAAACTTTTTGGATGTATTCTCACTTCAATGGTTTAATGTTGCTGCAAATTAAATTCACCGACTGTATGAGACATGAAAAGAACAATAAAAGAAGTTTTATTTATTCTAGTTTAAATTCTAAGTATAGAGAAGAAAGATTTGCAACAATCCTCTCTTTGATTGCAAGGAAACAGTTATGGTTAATTTAAAACATTACTTAGGTTCACTCAAAGTTATCAAAATCATTATACCCTCACTGGCGTGGGTGGAGGGAAGCTTAAAGTCTGTCATACCTAAGGGATAGAATGGACTGCCACCCACCCGGTGGCCTTTGAAGATACACAAATCAGATAACAGAGCACAGTGGATGAAAGTTTCATTTGAAAACCATCTATATGTTATTAGTTTCCTGAGAAAAATTCCATGCTGTTTTCCATAGTGGTTGCACCAGTCTGCAATCCCACCAACAGTGCACTAGGATTCCCTTTTCTCCATATTCTCTCCAACACTTGTTGTTTGTTGCTTTGTTTATGATGGTCATTTTGACCAGTGTGAAATGGTATCTCACTGTGGTTTTAATTTACATCTCTCTGATAGCTAGCAATATTGAATATCTTTTCATGTGTCTCTGGATCTTAGAAAATTAAAAATGGACCTGCCTTTTGACCCAGCAATTCCACTGCTAGGATTATATCCTAAGAACCCTGAAACACCAATCCAAAACAACCTATTCACCCCAATGTTTATAGTAGCACGATTTGCAATAGCCAAGTGCTGGAAGCAACCTAGGTGCCCATCAGTAAATGAATTGATCAAAAAACTATGGTATATTTACACAACAGAATTCTATGCAGCAGAAAGAAAGAAGGAGCTCCTTACCCTTTGTGATAACATGGATGGAACTGGAAAGTATTATGCTAAGCAAAATAAACCAGGCAGTGAAAGACAAATACCATATGATCTCACCTTTAACAGGAACCTAATCAACAAAACAAAAAGCAAGCAAAATATAACCAAAGACACTGAAATAGAGAACAGGCTGACAGTGACTAGAGGAGAGAGGGGAGGGAATTTCAGGGGAAAAGGGGAAGGTTTTGCAGGAACAAGTATAAAGGATACATGGACAAAAACAAGATGGGATGGAAAAAAGGAGGGAGGGGGGATGGCTGGGGGAGTGGGCTGGGATGGGAGTAAAAAGCAGAAAACTGTACTTGAGCAATTAAAATAAAAAAACGAAAAGCATCTACATGTTATTAGAATTTACTTGCAATACTCCACGAACAATCTCATCAATGCCTATGAAAAGGTTTGCTGCCTTTTTCCCACAACTCAAATAGGTAGTAGGGCTCATGTATATTCTGAAGACTATGTGGCCAAAGGCATTTGATGTCTTTGCTTTAAAGATTTCTTGCTCTTTGTTTATTACTCTAACAGTGTTTTCAAATGTTCTTATCAAACAAAGTGTCTAAGTAGATTATAAGACTGGCTGTAATAATTCAAAACTCATATTGTTAAAATGTATAAGGCTTCTATTCTAGAAGTCTAAGAAATGGCCTCAATTCTGAGGGGATAAGGAGCTGATTGTTCACTAGTGCTGAGCAGTGCTAACAGCCATCACCCTTTGACTGAACTAATGTGTGTTTTCCACAGCTGGCGGAGGAGACTCTGCCAGAGTGTTGTTATTTCGGCATTGTCAAAGGCGTAAGATAGGTCAGTAGCCAATATGTGAGGAGTTGTTATAGAGAGACTTCCTGCCTAGTATTTTACAGTCTTTTGCACTGTGCATATTTATTCAATGTAGAACTTGCTTCTAAGTCTGATTCTTTTAGAGCTAAATGTAAATAACCCAGAATTAGACTTATGAAGTAGATAGTTTCCAGCATTCAAGGTCACTAGTAAGCAAATAAACTTTTAAGTACCAGGGGTTCGCAAATAATGAAACAAAGAAAAGACACTGTTATCTAAAAGATTAAGGATTGTTTTTAAAGGTAGATAAATTTGCTATTTATGAAATACTTTTTCATTATTTATGAAACCAAATTTTTTTTTTCAGTTTTCAATTTAACCTGCTGTTACAATCTTTGGTTTTGATACAGTCTCTCCATTTCATTTTGTGGATGTCCTTCTGGGTATATGTATGAGGCCATGCTGTGCACAATGGTTGTCCAGGTAGTGCTATGATGACAATACCCTTAAATCCCCGAATTTCAGCTGCTAAAATAAAACAAGAGCTTTTGTCTCACACTACATGATTAACAGAGTGAAGCAACTTTCTTGAGTTTAGTTGGAGACTATGTGTAGCTTAGTTTTTCGAAAACCCATCTAATAGAGGCTTTATCTCAATACATACTTTGATAAACTATTGAGGCAAGAAAAGGGAACAAGGTGAGTTACTTCATGGCTCTTAAAGCTTCTATCTGGAAGTGACATGAATCATTTTCTATCATATGTCTTTAGCCAAAGCAAGACACATGATATCAACTAACCCCAAAAATGCTAGATTAATACTCCTACCTTTGTCTTGAAGGAAGAGAAATGGAAAATTCCTTAACAGGCCTTATGACTTGACTACCATAAAGTTTAATGCAAATCACTTCTTTTTAAGCCATGAGGAGTAGAAGGCAGTTGATACCAAGTTCTATTTTCCTGCCTAGCAGAAATTCAGTACTTGGGTACCATTCTGGTATGTGGAGTATGTGACATTAGAAAATTTAGTCCTTTAAGTTTTAGACTAGAAATGCTGTTAAGTATTATCAATAATTTAGTTTAAAAGAATCAGTCTACAATTACTCATGGTGGTGGCAGCTGGTGGAGTGCAGTGCAGTGGTGACTGAGCTGTGTGCCTGGTGGGCATTTGTGGATTTCTGGCCTGATCTCCACGTGTCCCCTGGACTTTGCACCCCTGACGCTGCACAGGTGCTGATCCTGCCCTGGCCACAAGGATGGTGAAATATTTCCTGGGCCAGAGTGTGCTCTGGAGTTCCTGGGACCAAGAGTTTGCTGCCTTCTGGCAGCAGTACCCAAATCCCTATAACAGACATATCTTGACAGAAGACATAGTACACCAGGAGGTAACCTCTGACCAGAAACTTCTGTCCTGGAGACTCCTGACAAGACCAAGAGGATGCCCTGCTAGAGCAAGCGACTCTTTTCTGGCAATGTTGCTCACTTGGTGTCCATGCTGGAGGATTCCACTGTGGACCCACTGAACCAGACTATGAACACCTTCACCTGGAACATCAACTGTGCTGGGCCAATGGTGGTGGAGGAATGATGTGTTTACTGTGTGAACTCCGATAAAAGTGGCTGGCCACAATTCGACAGGAAAGCTTTGGTCTCCTCTAGCTCATTTGGCATCCCCAGAAATTTCCAGGAATTTGGTTTTACCCAGTTCAAAAAAATGTGACCAAGACCATGAAGGGCTCTGAATACATCTTGGCCAAGCAGCAAGTGGAGCCCCCTTTCAAGACCCTTGTTGAGATAGCCAAGGAAGACAAGGGAAAGGCTCTGGCAGCTACAGAGAAGGCCTAGGACCTTGCCAGGACCCTGCTGAAGCAGCAGCAGCAGTTTGTGTAGCCAGCCCAGACTCTGGGGCTGCAGCACCTGGCTGCCCTCCATCTGCCCTCCCTCTTTGTATTTTATTATTAAAAGTCAACTTCTATCCTGATCTCCTGTCTGGGTGGTGGGTTGGGGGTGGATTTGTTTGGCATCTACAGTGCACCAGACACATTTCCCACTTCTGGGAAAGGCCTGCTTCTTCCCTCATTGGATTGCCAAGGAGAGGTGCCGTGGCTTGCCCAAGATCACAGAGACAACAGGTGAAGGGGTCATAAATGTAAGATCCATGAGGGCAGGAACCTTTGTGCTGTTCTCTGCTGTGTCCCAAGTACCTGGAACAATATCTAGCACATAATAGGCACTCAATAAATGTTGAATTAAAATAAATAAATAAAAGGATCAATAAATTTTGTATATAAATATAAAATTTTAATCAATTAAAGACATCCCTTTAATGATTTTAAGGAACTCTTGAGACAGCCTACATATTTTGGTAACCTATTTTGTTCTACCACCTCACTATCAATAGTAACATGAGGATTGTCCCAAATCTTGCATTTATACACTTCCCCAACTAATACAGATATCAGATACCCATGAAATAACAAAACAAATCTTGTTAAGTACAATGGAGATTTACATGTGCTATTATTACCTACTTTTGCATAGTGTCATAATAAAATTTTTCTCTCACTCTCACTGATTTAAAAGAACTAATTTACCCCTCCTCTTTATACAATTTAAACAAACAGACAAAATATATGAAACAATGGGCATTGGACAAACATTAGTATGGGAACATGATCTAAGAAAAGGGAAACGAGTGAGCTATACTTTGTGGCTGTCCTCGTTTACTGACTGTGATTGTTCTAGTCATTGTCAGGACTTATGGAAGGAAGCTGAGAATCAATGAGAGCCCAGTGCCCTCTCCCTGAGTGGAATAGGCAGGGGAAGCCAAATGGCTAGAATCTGCAGAGCAGGGTGCTGAAAAGGAGAGTTGTACTGAGAGAGGGGTTGCAAAGACAGATAGCTCTGGAACTCTGCACAGTGTTCTCAGATCTTTAGTTGTGTACATAATGAGTGCATGAATTTGAGGGAACTACTCAAAGCTAAAGAAAGAACCTCTGGAAGAGAATAGTGACAACAACCCCTAGTGATCATGACAGATGATAATATTAATAGTTTGTGTTCTTACAATGGGGAGAAGGAAAGACCTCATAATACACAAGGCATATAGCAGAATGCTCAACTCCTTAGAAGGGGAGGGGGGGAATTTTTCCCCTAAACATTGCCCTGAAACTGAACTGTCTAGTGAAGCTTAATAGCAAACTTTGAAAGGATACAATTATCTTTTTAAATGTTCATTGTATTTTTTCATTACCATTTAACCCACTTATACGTGCTTCATCCTGCAATCACCACACTGTTGTCCATGTCCGAGTCCTTTCTCCTTTCTGCTCAATCCTTCCACCCCCTAACCTCCCCATTGCCAATAGATGTCATCCTGCTCTCTATCTATGAGTCTGCGTCTATTTTGTTAGTTCAATTTGTTCATTAGATCCCACATATACATGAAATCATATGGCATTTGTCTTTCTCTGACTGGCTTATTTTGCTTAGCATAGTGTTCTCCTGGTCCATCCATGATGTTGCAAAAGGTAACATTTTCTTCTTTTTTACCACTGAGTAATATTCTATTGTGAGTAATTTGCATCTTAAGCCAAAACTCAAGAATATTTAAAAGGAACATTAAAACAGTTATCATTATAATATTTATATATTATAGAAGATAGAGAATGGCATGCACATGTTCTAATATCCTAATTTGTGAAGTACATCAGAGATTATGTTGAGTGAAAGAAGCCAGACAAAAAAGAGAATTTATTCTGTGATTCCATTTATATAAAATTCTAGACAATGCAAACTAATGTAAAGTGACAGAAGACAAGTTAGTGGTTTGCTGGAGATGGCAGGTGGTGGAGGGGAATGAAGGACTGCATTACACTGGAGCACACCAGAAAAAATTGGGGTCAGTAATGTACATGTTCATTACCTCTATTGTCATGATGGTTTAATAAGTGGGTACATGTTAAAACTCATAAAATTCTACGTCAATGTGCATAGTTTCTTGTACTTCAATCATACCTCAATAGTACTCTAAAATCAAGACTAGCATAACTGTAATAAAGGAAGACTACAGACACCTTCATTCATGTATGATCAGCAATAGCAACTCTTACATACATCAAAATTGACCATTTACAATTGTTTTTGACTTTTCTTAAAAATGAAATGTACATAGGCTTTGAATATCAGCCCGTTTAACACATCTTCTACTGAGACATAAATCTGAAGCTATATCTAAGAAATATATGGATTTGAAATCCTGCTTAAATGTCTTACTATTTATATAAGTAAAATAATCAATTTGGCTTTGATAATCAATTTTAGATTAAAGACAGCTGAAATGTACAAATTAATGATACGTATGGGTTAGTCCTTCATGACCCACTGTGGTCTTAATAACATTATTAGAAGAAAAATGTTATTATCCAACGTGATCTCATAAGAGCCACCATGATTTATAGCCGCCTCTCTGTATTTTCTATTCTAAAGAACAACTTTGTGGTTTCACTTAACGAAATTGAAGTCTTTTGTTTCTCTCTGAGGTTGTCATACCAACAACAATTATTCAACTCTAATTGGTCTGTAGGAGGTCAGGATCAGCAGCCTAAAAGTGCACTTTAAGGATTTCAGTTTTCAGCTCAGTGGTTAAATTATAGCAATCTCTCTCTTTATAGTAATATTATGAAAATGCCTGTTTTAGATCTCCTGTTTATACCCCCCTTTTTTTCTAGAAAAAGTTCAGTCCACTAATAAGGAATAAACTCAGGATACTGTGGATTTAACATATGATTGTTTTGCAGCTTAAATTTATCCTACTCCATTTCTTTGTGATGTAAAACAATGCTTTTATATTTTCATAAATATGCCATCCAGTTTGCAGTATATTTTATTCATTTAGTTATTATTTGTTTTTATCACTGAAGCTATTACAGATGTCCCCATTTCCCCCACTCTGCCACCTTCCACCCAGCCCTGCACCCCTTCCCCTTTGACCATCACCTCATGGTGTTGTGTGTCTATGAGTTATGCACATATTCTGTGGCTAATCTCTTCCCCTTCTTTTGTGTCTGAAAAATGAAAACACTGGCCAAGTTGAAGCAATCCTAAATCAGATTATTTTCTAGCTACCTAAATCCCATCTTCCTCCCTGCTTTCTCCCTGCTTCTTTTTAAATCCAAATGTTTATTGTATCTATTCTATCCACTTCATTATGCTCATGTGTAACTTATCTCAGCTAAGGGCCATAGCCATGTGGTTAGCAAGGACAGTAAATTAGAAACAAAACAAAATTTGATTTGATAACACTCAAGTTGTCAATGCTAGTCATTTGTTAGTTTGAACTTATGACTTCCTATAATCTTTAGTGCTGGTTTGATTTTCACAATCATAACATGATTTCACAAATCTAGCATTTTGTAGAAAAGCCTGAATCAACATTTTCATATGTTAATAATTGTAAAAATGGCATAGAGTCTTCCAAAAGCTATCCAATATTTTTCCTTACAAGAGAAATATGAATATATCATTAATTTACGAAAATGTCAATGGTTCTTTACTCCAGAGGACTAGAATATCTGTCTATCTTCAAATTATGTGTAATCTCCATGTCCTTAAGCTTTGTCTTGATCTGCTTTTTTCAATTTCACTATGTCCCCCAGCAGTGATAATGTATATTTGGCTAACGTTTTGTCCCTAACTAAAAATTAATGACATCTTCTATTTCTTCCAGAATATTTGCCTCATAACCAGCAGTGTAGATAACCTATTCCCTTAAGTAAAACCTCTAACTGTCTCAGAATATTGGCAGAAAATAGTTGATAACAAGTAGAATGGAAAGGAGCAACTAATCAACTACTGCACAGATACAGAAGCAGTAATTAATGTTACTCAGAAATCTGAGGCAAGTAACTTTATACAGGCATAACAGACAGGTTGGAAGAATAATTTTAACAAAAATCAGGAGATGCTGATGAGATTAAGAGAGTATATTTGCTAGTAACTGTATGATAGTTCAACTATAACTTAACAGACAACATTATGTTCTAACAAGGACTTTGTTGTCTTGTAGCTATGTGATTTAAACAAGTTTACTAATATTTTAAATTTTAAGGTTCTCTACTTATAAAGTGGCAATGATAATTTCTATTTCAAAATACAAATGTGAATTGTTAAAGGGAATTTTGTGCATTAGGTACCAAACACCAAGTGAGCATTCAATAAATAAGAGCCATAGAATGCAGGGAGAATAAAACAATTGAACTGATTTGAAAAGAAAGTAAGTGAATAATATAATATAGGAATGATTGGATAAAAGTGAAAGATTAAAAAGTTAGTTTGAGGCTATATTGGCTTTTTTAAAAAACAAATTTTATTTTTAGGACAGTTTTAGGTTCACAGCAAAACTAGGGAAAGGAGCATAGATTTCCCATAGAGCCACCCCAACACATGCATAGCTCCCCCATTATTAACAACCCTGACAAGAGTGGTATATTCATTACAGTCAATAGACTTGCATTCACGCATCATAATCACCCAGAGTCCATAGTTCATGTTAGGATTCACTCAGGGTTGTGTAAACCTATGGGTTTGGGCAGGTGTGTAAATGCATGTATCTACCAGTGTAGTCTCATACAAAGCACTTACACTGCCTTAGAAACCCCACTGCAGCTGGCTGGAGTTGGGTGTTTCCTGTCACTCATGTCAGTTAATTTCTGATAGAGCCGCAGCAGGTTAGATTCTGGTTGAACTGTTTCTCCTGAAAGCAGAATTTGTTAAGAAGAGTAGAATGTTCTAGGGTATTTCAGAATGGTTCCTTTTTTCCTCCTCTTGTTGGAAGCATGAGGGGATTTTTCTGAAATATTCACTGGGAGAACCAGGTTGAACTCCTAGAGATAAAACTCACAAAGGTGTGGGGTCACCCCTGTGACTGGGGTGTCCTGGAGATTTAATTCTCAGTCGTACACACTGAACTTGCCTTCGTTTATCAGTCACGGTTCAGATTCCCCTTACCTCTCTGCCTGCCCCACTCCTCTCTGCAGGTGTTTCTGCTTACAGGCTCTGCTCCCGTGAAGCGTGAGTCTGCTTTTGACTGTGTCCAGCTTTCAGGGAAGCAGTTTTCTCCATGTCTTCACTTCTTTTACAGATCTAGGAAGAGCTGCTGATTTTTATTTGTTCAACTTTTTACTTGTTAGGATGGAGTGGTAACTTCCAAGTTTCTCATGTGCCACTTTGGCAACTGGAAGCCTTATATCAACTTTTGACAATTAATTACTTCAGATATTTTATTACATATATTACAATGAAATTTTAAAATATCACTTTTCAGATATTTTCAGATTCAGTCCTCAAAACATTTTATCTTTGAAATTAATGAGATATTTAAAGAAGTCACCGTGTCAATGATTTGTTAAGCCTTCATTCAATTACAGTATTGAAGGTGTTGATAAGATGACAAAATAACTTATATTTTAAGATACACATTTATATTTGATAAAATACATTTAATTTACTTATGCAAAAAACATTTTAAATAGAATTTTTCTTATTCTAACGTGCTGCCAGATATGGCTTGTGTGTGTGGTTTCTGTGTGTAGATGTGTGTATTTATGTGTATTCTCTCTTCTAGTCTCCTCTGTTTTGCATTTATTCATGCCTGTCTTGAAGTTGGTTCAATTTTGTTAAAGCATTTAACTTGATTAAGCACTGGGTAATGTGAGAAAATGTAATCAGGACCTTGTTTGAAAAAGACGTAAGACTGCTGCTACTGTAGCTCAAGAGCAAAACACACTTTTTCCCGAAGAGTCTCATAAACACCTAGTAGGGTTGCATTGCCATCACTGAAGTTTACATTTCCCCAAAATATTAACATGAATTGTATATCCCTAAAATTATTGAAGATGTAAAAGGTAGAAAGAGAATTTGTGGTTGGAGCTCATGCACTAGAAAGTGGAAGAAAGCCAAAACATTGGCACCAACACTTTGTTCTTGTTAAGAAAATGCCAAGGGATCTTTTCACAAGAGTAGCTCGCAGACTGCATGCAATACGGTTACCTTAGCTGGCTCCTGATGTGTGGTATCACACCACATTTATATTTCCATCTGTGGTGTCTGGAACTATTGTTCTCCCTGTGAACTTTTTTTTATTTCCTTGAAGGAAATCTACAGGGTCTGAAAGACCACAGGGTGCACTTCCTTTACTGTCACAACCAACTAGACTTAAAGAAGTTAGAAATGGAGTGTGTAGTCCTCTTGTCAACCATGGCATCGTTTCATGTTTCACAACAAGTAAGTTTGCATTGAAATTGCACATAGAAAATGTTAAGTTTTGATATATATATCTGGAATCATTCATTTTTCTTGGGATGTCTTAAACATTCTATTGCTGCATTGTGCTTCTATGAGTAAGAAAAATGAGGATGCAGTGTTCCTTTTCCTTCCTCTGGAAAACTTAGCCATCAACACCCTTAGAGTGAGTCCCAAATAATTGATGGTTGTAAATTAACTGTATTGGTAAGGGTAACTATTTAGTAAATTTACTTTAATACAATTTTGTTTGTCTGCAATATTTCCTTTGTACTAGCTGAGTTGTTATGCTGAAATTTCACATACACACTCACACACCCAACATCTGGTTTATAAGTGCAAGAAATTGAAAAGAACATTAAACTAAAGTTTATGAGCTAATTATATGACTGATCTTTGTGTTTTAAGAAGAGACAATGATCTTTAAGCTTTCATTTTTTAACAGTTTTTTAAACAAGGGAAAACATGTGCTATATTTAACTTTCAAGAACTTGAGAGAGAAATTAAAATTGTGTTTTAAAATCTTGGAAAGGAATCCATATGTAAAGTGTTCATATATATTTTAAAACAAAGAGGTATATACTTGCTGATATCCTTCATATTCTTTGCCTTATGGATTAACCTAATAACCCTTTTCTATTTTTAATGTATGTTTTTTTTCATCTGGAATATATATTTATGGATATATATTCCATCTCTTTTGGATGTATATTCAATATATGCACAATATATATTTTTCTCTCTTCTTTATTTTCTACGAGTTAACATATGCAAAACACTTAAAACAGTAGTATCAAACATAGTCATACATCAATAAATCTTGATTAAATAGCAATATTACAATTATTATAATGTTGCAATTGAAAAGACTTTCTATTCAGGGTTGCTGGTTTTAGAAGTTGCATAATCTTCAAGTACCTTGAAATAATTAGCTCAAGAAGCAACATTAAAGCAAAGTCTACCGTGTTGCTCAGTAGTCCTGTTGCTAAGCAACTAAATTTGTTTATCCTCTCCTGTTTGGGTCAAGACTGGGGGTAATGAGCTGATGTTACAAGTCACAGAAATGAGTTAGTGACTGAGGGTGAACTTTAAAACTTCTTGGTTTTGTCTTGTTTTCCCATTTAGTGACCTCCTGGGTAATTCTGAGCATACTATTCCACTTCTTTAGAATTGTTCTTTTAGATCATAAAATTAACAGTTATATATAGGGGTCTTTAGCAAAGCATCTACATCCAGATATAAGGATAGTCCAAATAACAAAACAAAGCAATTGGACTTTGAGACAATTATTTTGAAACTTTTAAATAAAAATAGCATAGAAATGTCTCTTTTACCACAGTGAAACATTTTTTTTTTTGCTGACTTGTTTTTTAGCTCTTTTAAGAAGTGAATGGCAGAAGTGATTGACATGGCACTATATACATTTTCAAAGCCATTTCTTGTGACATAGTGCTACAAATAAAAATGCCTATAAAGATGCATAAGTTATTTCTGTAGGAATAGAAGGGATGAGTTACATGCCATTCCATTTTGATGAACTTGAATCCAGTTTCTAATCAACAAGATTGCCCTATACAATAAACTACTGATTGTGACTGCTGGCGTTAACAGTAATAGGACAAGAAGATGTGTGGCACAATTTTCTCCATTCAGCTATTCATTTTCCCACTGCTTGGAAGGAGTCTTTATATCCTTATGATCCTTCTCGAAGTTAGCCTGATCAATTGTGCTAAATGTGCCCAGTAGAGCTGATGAATACACGGACAGCTTTGTTGATTGCTAAGTAGTGTCAGTTTGGCCTCAGTTCCTTATTTCTGTCAGAGTTCTCAAAATATGGATTTAGTTTCAGGGTGTTTTTGCACTTTTTTTAAGATAATGCTCTGTACTCGAAGCCTACTTAGTTTTTATGCACACTACTAAATATGAGAAATAAATGTACAGAAGCTGATATCCTCAGGCCATATTATCTCTATCTATTTAGTCTCTCTGAACTCTGTAAATTCTTTTTTTTTTTTGCTTTGCCAGTGTTAACTAGAGACCATATGATGTGTTGTATTCGGTTGGAACAAAAACCTTTATAAGAACCGTAATAGGACAGAAAACATCAACAAAACTTCTACTTTTTTCAGTCATCATACTCTCTATAGCTCTGACACTTGGATTTGAAGTTTGGTGAGACTCTATGAGACTGCAGTGAGAGTTCTTTCCCAACTCCAAAAGGCTTTCTTTTGTAGGGATCCAAGTTTCCATTTTCATAGCAAGTGTATAATTCAACATAAATGTCAAGGTGTAAAGAACATTGAAGCACAGCATGGATATTTATTTGAAAAAAAGTCACTTGATAAGTTTCAGAATGCACTGTTTTATTTATTTTTAAATAACCTGTCAAACTATATTGTTGAATTAACTAGATAACATAGTTTTCCTGTGTTAGAGTGCTGTTTGCCATGGTTATAATGCACCTTCCTTCCCACTTGCATGTGGTGTGTGTGGTGGCAGGCATGCGTGTAGCTGCTATTGGTTCAGAATTATGCTTACTGAGATGCTGTTGAAAACACAACATGAAAGGTACCTTTGTAACAAATGTTCTCATACTTAATTTATTATCCACTATCTATTCTTGAAAGCTTAGTCATGTCTCTCTGAAGCTACCTCATGAGTTTAAACATCATCTCTTCCATAGCACGAATTAGAGTATTGGCCAGATGCTACCTGTATTTCTAACTACTGATGACATCAATTATGGAGGCATAATTAAAGATGATTAGCCATTTGACAAGGGTTACAAAAATCAGTTTCCCCTAAAATAAAATAATATTCTGTTAAAAAGAATTGGAGTAAATTTTCTTTTTTATTGTCTTCTCTATTCTTTGGTAGCATAGTAGTAATAATAAAATACTGTTGGGTTTTTGATCTGTGCAAACTCTGTGCTAAAAACGTACATGCTTCATTTTACTTCATCCTTAAAACAACCCTACAAAGTCAAAGAGGTACTGTTTTATTTCCCCATTTCTGATAAGAAACCTAAGGCCCAGAGAAGTAACCAAGGTCATGCAGCTGATGGTAGTAGAGCTGGAATGCCAATGCAGGAAGCCTCCTTCCATGTCGTGTCCTACTACCTGACATGCTGCACAGCATTAGTCCAACAAAAGGGGTCATCAACACTAGATTGGATTATTTATTTAAACGTTATTTTAGATGTCCCACATTATTTGGTATTGATTATAGTTGATGTTAATCTAAAATTTTTTCAAAATACAAGGTTAGGTAAAAGTAGGTTTACATTTGTTTGTATAGAAAATAATACAATAATTAGTAAATAATAATATAAGAGTAAGCCCTATGTTTTATGTACTCACAACTGTAAACCTACTTTTTTGTTCCACCCTATAATATAACCTTAAATTTTAATGTTAATTAGAGAGCCAAACTACTAGCCTTATAAGTCACAGACTATCACCATGTGAAGTGTATTTTGCAATCATTCAGTCTTATCCACATCTGATATAAATTGAGAATCTGAGCTATGAGAAAAAAGTTATTTTTCTCAAGTCCTTTTTCATTTTGTCGATAGTTTCTTTTGCTATGTAGAAGCTTTTTAGTTTGATATAGTCCTGTTTGTTTATTTTTTCCCCTTTGCCACAGGAGATATATCAGCAAAAACATTGCTACGATTATGGGAGAACATATTTACCAATGATACATCCGATAAGGGCTAATTTCCAAAATGTATAAAGAACTTACACAACTCAACACAAGGAAGACATGCAATCCAATATAAAATTGGCAAAGGACCCGAATAGACAATTTTCCAAAGAGGGCATATAGATGGCTAATACACCTAATAAAAAATACTCCATGTCACTAGTCATCAGAGAGATGCTAATTAAAACCATGATGTGATATCACCTTATACCTCCCAGAATGGCTGCCATCAATAAATCAATAAACACAAGTGCTGGTGAGGATGTGTGGTAAAGGGAACCCTAGTGCACTATTGGTGGGAACACAGACTGGTACAACCACTGTGGAAAACAGTATGAGGTTTCCTCAAAAAATCAAAAATGGAACTGCCTTCTGACCCAGTGATCCCACTTTTGGAAATATATCCTAAGAATAGTGAAATGCCAATTCAAAAGAATATATGCACCCCTATTTTCATGGCTGCATTATTTATAATAGACAAGGTGTGAAAACAGTCTAAGTGCCCATCAGTAAATGAGTGGATAAAAAAGATGTGATATATTCACAAAATGGACTAGTACTTGGCCATAAAAAAGAAGGAAATCTTACCCTTTGCAACAGCATGGATGGACCTAGAGATTATTATGCTAAGTGAAATAAGCCAGTCAATGAAAGATACCATATGATCTTATTTATATGGGAAATCTAATGAACAAAGTAACTTGATGAACAAAATAGAAACAGAGTCATGGATACATGGAACAGACCTATAGCTATATGAGAGAAAAGGGGAGGGAGAACTCACCTATAGGAACAGACCTATAGCTATATGAGAGAAAAGGGGAGGTGTGAAAGAAAGTGAATGGATTAACTAAAGAACATATATGCATAACTCATAAACACAGACAACAATGTGGTGATGGCCAGAGGGAACAGGGGTGGGGGCTGAGTGGAGGTGGGCAAATGTGGGGGGACATCTGTAATAGTGTCAACAATAAAAATAAAGTTTTAAAAAAGATATTTTTCTCTACTCATACACCTGGTTAGAATTAGAGCCCAGGGAAGGATTTGAATCCTCTGGCTCCTAGAGTGCTGATTAGTTGTGTTTCTTCCTTAGCAATAGAAGAAGACAAATTCTAGGGCAAATTCACTATCTCTTCTTTTAAGGGTACATTTTCTACCTGAGCACATTGCATTCAGCTGATGCTCACTGTACACATACTTGAAAACTTGAGAAGGATGTACACGTGTATACATATGCAGGTCTTTTATTAAGTTCCAACTACTTCCAAAATATTTTGAGGCAGTTAAGTGACCATGGGTATGTGAGAAAAGATTTGCTAGTAGCAAAACTCTAAATATCTTGCTTGTAGCTTAAGAGAATATTGCTGAGCAATGATGTTTCTGTTAGATGGAACTATTAGATGTTCCCTGATTCCATTAGAAAATACCACTGAGGGAATTTTAATAGGGCATTTTGAAGATACACTCTGGGAAAATGTATATGAACTTGATGCCTCCTGTGTCTTGAGGGAAGAATTTTTAACACTCTCAAGTCTTCACGCTTTCATGCGCCAGGCCAAGTCCACTTTCAACAGTTTGGGCTAGATTTAATTAAGACAAAAAAGTCTTCTAAAATAGTCACCACTGTAGAAAGGATCTACAGACATTTTCAATAAGAGTTCAGTTTCTTTGAGCTCTGTCTGAGAGAGAAGAGAGCGATGTCAAATATTTTCACAGATTTTCTATCTCCTATGCCAAAGGATTGCAGAATAGTTTTAATTGCCTCATCTACTCCTTTTATTCACATGGAATTAGGCTGTATAATATCAAGAGAGCTCCTAATCTAGACTTTTATAGTTCTTTCCTTATGTATTTGCATAATTTGTATTTTATTCCTAAATTGTTTTGAGCATTTCTTTATTTTAAAGATTTTATTTATTTATTTTTAGAGAGGGAAGGAGGGAGAAAGAGAGAGAGAGAAACATCAATGGGTGGTTGCTGGGGGCCATGGCCTGCAACCCAGGCATGTGCCCTGACTGGGAATCAAACCTGCGATGCTTGTTTTGAGCATTTCTGAGAAACATTTTTGTGTTTCTGTTAATACATTTTCAGCTTTCTTTAGCTAATTGAATGCTACCCTAATCTCAGGAATTTATGTTATTTTTCTGAAAAGTTGGCATCAAGGGGATTTCTCAGCTAATATTCACCGATTGGAATAATTTTCTTTCATTTTATAGTTTATGTTTATGATCCTTGTTGTGTCATAGAACAACATCTATTCTGTAACAAATACTCACTAATAGTTGCTAAATTAATGAGTGTGTTGGATTCTTTTCATCTAGCCAATCATTTGCTTCATGTTCAATTAAAATCAACAGTACTTTGACCACACCAATGATTTATAAGTCACCCACAGTATATTTATTCCTTGCCTGTATTGCCCTATGGATATTAAGAGGAAATGACCATTATTGTAATACTTATTTTAATATTCTCCACTGTCATTAACTGTTACCATCAAAGGAGTCATAACAGCATTATTTAGAGATGTACACTAGAGGGTGGTGTTTTACCTGGACACTAGACCTACCAATGCATTGACTTTGAGAAAGAATGAAACATTTTTACAGGAATGTTTCCCATGTTTAATGTTACATAATTCTCAGCACATATGCCCATTAACAAAGTTGATAAACCCCAGGGAATGGAAGCAGAGACTGAGTCACTTGGCGGCCTTGCTATCTGGTTTCTTCAACACATTCCTGTAGGTGTTTGGTTTTCCTGAGCTCCACATGCAGAGTGTCAGTTGAAAACCAACACTGATCACAGGGTGAGAATATATTTGACTCTATCTAACTACAGGGAATTGGAAAGCAAATGAGGCAAATAGTGAATGAGGGTAAAGCTCTTAATCTCACCACTTCAATCTTTAAATCCTCTAAATAATATACATATACTTCCATGACTGGCCTGAGGATAGAAACCACCAACACGTGGAGGGAAATTTACCTCTGGAAGAACTCATGTTTCTCTCTGTGTCCTGTCCCCTCTGGTTTTTACTTAGTTCCCACCCGCTCAAAAAAGAAGTTTCTAATGTAGCCATCCAATGATTATAATAGCTTGCATAAATGATACTATATGTTTTCCCCTTCAGAAAACATTTTAATGTTGATAAGCTATGGCTTTGGTTTAACTTATTTTGCTTCTAGCTATTGCTTTTATTTTTTGAGTTTTCCTCAATTGACTCTTCTGATATTGGTAGTAACTTCGCTCAAATTGTGGATTCTATTGCAGTTTCTCAAGACAAATGTCCAAATTTTCAATGACTTTTATCTGGACATGTGGACAAATATATGAAAGGGGGAAAAATCTCTCAGATTTTTTTTGCTCTCAAACTTCCCTTTGAGAAAAAATTATTCTAGTGCTGGCCAGTGGAAATCTCCTTATAATGCAAGTAAGTTTTCATCTGATGTTGCAGGCTTTTAGACCTGCACTCTTCATTACCCTTCACCACTATCTGATTCAGAAAGACTGCTGGAATCAAGGTCTCTTGGACTAAATTTTAAAAGCACAGTTTTATATGATCTAATTAAAGTTGAGTTGACTGGTTTCTATTAAAGTTAAACCCTGTTCAATACAGCCAAACTCTGTGTTGAAGCTAGGTGCGCACTTTCCTTCAAATGTTCCTTACCATTGGGCTCTGCTGTTTCCATGCTCCCCTTTCTTCAGCAATATGATAACATTGCAATAATACTTAAACGCTGACACAACAGAAAACCTTGCCAGTTTGGCTCTCAACCTTGGCAAGCTTTTGTTCGAGCTGCAACCAGGCTTACTACTTGGGTTGCACAAAACTCCAGAGCTCTTCCACAGCATGTATTATAAAGAGGACTAAAAGGAAAAGTAAGAGAGATGCTAATTTTAGACAGAGAATAGTAAATAGGACAATAAATAAAAGCTCTGTTTTGGCACATTGGAACTTTCTTTTTTCCCCTTTTAAATGTGTGATTCCTTTTCCCAAATGTTGCACTAGATTTATTTTTAAAGGTGTCATTTATTTCCATTCCAGTGCTATGTCATCTATAATTTAAATTTATGAGATAAATCTTGAGGTTCACCAGTGGAACAGCTATAGAATTCTAGCCACTTTGCCATTGAAAATGCAGATTTGCTGAAGGTTTTTGTGTCTGACAAGCCCCATTGAAAACCCCTCATTCCCTTTCCTGACAAGCATCCATCAACATATAATATTTATTTTTCTGTTTTTGTTTCACTGCAAATAATTGGCGAGCCCTCAGCAAGAAGACCATTTCCGGCTGAGGCAGCGCCACCCAAGTAGTTTCATGGAGCAGGGAACAAAGCCTTGAAAAAGAAGCTTTCCTGGAATTGGTAGATAAAATGAATGAGTGATATTTATTAAAAGGAAAGAAGACCAAATTTGGTCCTCTAGTTTCAGGGTAAGCATTAGTTCTCTAATCTTCCTTCTATCACCATCAGAATAACAATGGAATGTTCATACACACATTTCACAGCTGATAAGGAAAATATCCTTGTTGACTCTCCTTTCACTCCACTTCTCTTTTTAGGTAACTAGACAGATAGATACAGATATTCATATATCTGAGCCCTTAACTTCACAATTATTATTTTCTTGGGACTCAGTCTGTAGGTTTACATTGATTTCTGTTTTGAACATCAAGAAAACGTGGAAATTTTACAAACAATCGAGGATGTTATAATGGCAAATTGAATTGGCCATGGCCTTCACATGATTGTCACTGCCTTCAGTGTTGTTGTAACCCCCCACACTTGTATTTGCTTTGTTGGGAAGGGAGATGGTCTTAAAGAATATGCTTCTGTAAAATGTGCATGGTTTGAGCTGTTAAAGAAAGAGGAAAACATGATAGATAAATAAAAAAAATGAGTGAATGTACTGATTATTTTTAAGTAAAGGGCAGACTAGAGGGACAATTAAGATTCACCTTGATTTCCAATGCAGAAGTTTTCAAACTTTGAGCATTAAAATTGGAATACATTTGTGCTTCATTACCAAAATTAAGCAGTAGTTGTTTTCTTCCAATTTCTGGGGAAATAATCAAATTGCCATCTATTATTTCCCTCAATATGAGTGTGAATCTCATGATGATACTTTCAAGATCTGGTATCTAGCATTACTCATACTCTAATGAGCAAAGTGAATAAACAAGCTGGGGAGGAATATTAAAATACAAACACACCAGTGCCTGCATAAATACCAGCTTTTGATGAATGGACATGAGTGCTCTTGGTTGTTACATTGCATTCTAAGCATTTAATTTAAACTTAAAATTAATAGGCAAAGTAAAATATCAAACAGTACACACCAACATATATGTGCAATTATGGTGAATGACATGGGACTGAATATAATTTTGTGGACTTTCACTAATGACATCACAGTTTCTGAGCATTGTGCTGTCTCAGGAAGCCTGAAAACTACTAATCAATGTGCTTCATTTACATTTTTAATAATTTTTTTATCTAAATAAAACAATCTGATTAAGTGAAGTAGATTTAGTGAAAACCCAAGAGATTAGGTATTTTAGCTTATCATTTTATTGGCAATCACTTTTTAAAATATACATGAATAATTTGTTTGCAATAAATATTTACTGGTTTTCTTACTGATCACTTGAAAAATCAGTAGTTGAACTGACATTAAAGTCCTAAATGGCATGCATTGTTAAAATATTTATTCAACATTCGAAGGATACCAAGTGTTATCACAAAGCAGTGGTGCACATAAAAATACTTGGTGTAAGACCTGCCGTCAAGGAAATTATAATCTAAATAGAAGACACATACCTCATTAATAATTTACAGACCAATTCAGAAGAAGTAAAAATTATATGACTCAGAAAGGAAAACAAAGGAGGCTTAGGGTTGATATTAGAGAGGGCTGCCGAATCAGCACACTTGCCACCCTTGATGAATTCTTCCCCTGGACTGGTCTTGGAGTCAAGAGCCCTGAGCTTCCTGTTTGTTCACATTCTAGGTGAATTCTCTTATTTAATTTGCAAACCTTTTCTGACCCTTACATTTTTCCTATGTCAGAGACAGCCAATACTACTTACCTCTGGGTGCTTTTGAGAATTAAATGGTTGACTAATTGCTTGGTAAACTAAATAGTTATACCATGTAAGATAGCTTTATGATCATTTCTTTGTGCCGGTAGAGTAGGGAAGAATCTAGTTGAAAAATCTAGCAGGGAAAAATCATGATATTATAATAATAAAATAATTATACTTTTAGGGTTTTTATGTGTCAGGCATAATTCTCAGTTCAATATGTTTTAGCTCATTTAATTATTAAAGTACACTATATATATATAGTGTGAGTGTGTATCCTGAAAAGACAATACAAGTAAGTATAGTATTAAAAATTGGTACCATGTGCCATTCATCAATGCTAAATATTGTGTTTAGAAGGTGAAACTTGTGAATTTTGAGTAAGAAGAGATCATTATGAACTATAAAAATCAGGAATGACTTTACGGGAAGGCTTACATATAATCTGAACTTTTAAAGATGGGAAGGGCTTTGATAACTGAGAGGAATGAAGAGAGTATTCTATTCTAATCCAAGGGAACAGGAGAGCATAGCATGCTATCAGAAAAGGCCTGGTATCAGAAAAGGAAATGTTTTTCATGACTCAAGAAATAGACCTGTGCCCAGATGTGATGTGTGTTAAAAATGACTTTCAATCTGAGTGCCTGAAGTCAGGACATGCACTTGCTAGCTTGTCTCTAGGCACCATTACTGGCTATTGTTTTACCCTGAGCAACTGCACATTTTAATGTTATCTCCCCTACCTTTCAAAGCATTTGAGTTTGAGTCCCCTTTCATACAACAAGAGCAGGTTTAAAATTTACGAGAGGAAAGTCAAAGATCAAAGGTCATCACCTCCCAAGGTTTACAAGTCAAGAGTTGGTGACTTCACATACAAAGAGTAATACATAGTCTAATAGAAAACAAAAGGATTTCAAAATGTGAAATCATGAGGCCGTACAGTGTCCTTGACCCTTTTGAGGGGAATAGAAACATCTTTATAGTTATTTATGGTTGATGGAATTAGTCTTTATTTTATAGATGAGCAAACTGAGTCTAGGTGATTGTGACTTTTCCAAAGTCTTACTATTTTTTTTTTTTAAAGATTTTATTTATTTTTTTTTAGAGAGGGAAGGGAGGGGGGGGGAGAGAGAGAGAGAGAGAGAGAGAGAGAGAGACATGAATGTGTGGTTGCTGGGGGACATGGCCTGCAACCTAGGCATGTGCCCTGACTGGGAATCGAACCTGCGATGCCTGGTCCGCAGCCTGTGCTCAATCCACTGAGCTACACCAGCCAGGGCCAAAGTCTTACTATTAAAAAGAGGTGGCTTTGGGATTGAAATATTATTTGTTCATCTATATTATGACAGGTACTGAGAGATATTTTCCCTTAAATCTTTATAATAAGTTTGTCTATGTGGTATTAAGATTCACTTTTGCAATTTTTTTTTTTTTTTTTTGCTACATATTTCAAATTGAGCCTGGGACCTCTTGCTATCATGGCACACTCTAACAATCCCAAATTTAAGCCCCTGAGGCAGGCATTTTTGTGCCTTCATGCCAACAGCATCAAAACCTCAGAATCTAATCAATTCAATGTGAAAAGAAGCTCACCAACTCTTCACTCCAATGTAGATTATTAGTATCTTTAGTCAAAGCCATAGGGTATATTCAACCAACCTATGGTGGAAAAACCTCAGGTACAACAAATACTAAAAGAAGACTTAAGACTTCTCTTGACTCTTCATTTTGTTCAGTGATTTAAAGAATATTCTTGAAAAATATGTGTACTCTATTTGCCTGGTTTAAAGAAAAGAAGTGGGCAGAGACTCTAATTGCATACCTACTTCGAATAGCCATTGGGCTTTAGGCCTCTTGGGCTTTAGAAAAATGACTCAACTTTTCTCAGCCCTATTTTGGATTCCTGCAACAGAAACCTTGTGAATGAAATATGTCTTGCAGTGAGATCCTGCTTCAAACCTCCTTGGTGCCTCAAACAGCAGGATGTCAGGAAATACTAGTCTCAGCTGCTAGAGCAGAAATCTTAAAGAGCCATGCAAATTGGTTCCACCCAGTCTTTAACTTGGGCCAATTCTTCCACACTATATGCAGACACATTCTTAGTTGACTTGACTGCATAATAGAGATAATTATAAGCACTTACTTTTCTCACAGGGGTCTACTGAAGATTAATTAGTTAATGTTGGCAGACCAAAGGTGCAATATATGTGCTAAGTATTATTATTATTACTGTGCCACTTATCTTTAGAGAATGTTGTTTCTGAAGTCATAGTGCCTATGTGCCATCTGCTCACAGCAGCCTTTACCATCTCTCCACTCAGAGACGGAATCCGGTATCTGAATAAATAGATGTGCTCAAAAAAAATCTATCACACCTCCATCTGTGCTTATAGAATATGAATTCAGACATAGGCAGAAATGCAAATCAATCACAAGTGGAGAGGTTTCTCTAGTGCCCAGAGTCACATTTTGAGATGTTGCTCTAATATTCTTGCTTTTCATTTTAGAATCCGCTAACTCACGATGCTTCTGAGAAATCCTAACTCTTCTGCATCTGAATAGTGACACATTAGAGCACCAAACTGCCTTCTCTTTTGTTCCCAGAAAGTTGAAAGAGAAAATTTCCCCAGAACACGTTCACAGCTGATCTTTTGCAGAAATTAGCTCCATGATTTTAATGCTTTAGATATTAGTATAATTATCGAAAGCTAATGAGTTTTTAAAGGTTCCTGTGTGAAATCATGATTTTGAAACTTCCCTCCTGCTAGAATTATAACTAGGTTACAGAAACATGACACGATCTATGACCCATTTTCACTAATGACTAAAGAATAGAGATGCAGCTTTTTGCGAATAAGCACTCCTTCGGAATATGACAGGGCAGAGTGCAACTGTGAAAGCTCTGAAAATCAGAAGATTAAAACCTTGAATTAAAATATCTAAATGTTTAAAGGATGCCACTGTAGGAATATAAATATCATTTCTTGCCTTTGAAATACTTATTGGTACCACAATTATCATAGATATTTAATATTCTCCCACAGTAGGGGGCTCAGTGGAATTATTTCTTCCTCCAATAGCCCACTAGCTGCAGAAAGTAAATTTATCTTTTCTCTGAAACTCACCTCACTTGATCCAGATATCCATAATTCCAGTAACATTTTTGTTTTGTTTTGTTTTCATATGTCTAATTTGTTGGCAAATTTCTCATCTAATCCAAGAGTATATTGAGATAATTTTTTATGGTGGTGGTATAATTAATCAAGTAGGAAATAAACTCTAGTTCTTGAACACTTCTGAACTATTATAAGCATAACCTGATCTCAAGGAGGATGCAAGTAATATTTGAATTCAATTCATCTAATCTAAATTATGCATCCACCTTATGAATTGGTCATGTTTTAGGGATATAAAGAGGAATAAAATACCATACCTATCCTCAACTCAAGAAGATAAATCTATAACTAACTATATTAAGATGATAAGTTCCAAACTAGGCAATTTGAACAAGTCTTGAGAGAGTGCAGAGGAGGGAATAATTCATTCTGTTGAGAGTCTGGAAAGAGAGTTTCAGAAGGCTTCAGATGGATGATATTTGAATTAGACTGCGAAGGATGAAAACATCATTGGTAGGTGGAAAAAGGAGAGAAGGCACAGTTGGCTGTCCTGACTTTATACTTTCAAGCAGACCGATGCTTCCTTGTATTATGCTGTCTTGTTAAAAAATGAGCCTTGGACACTCTTCACATTTTTGAAAATTTTCTTCTTAGACTCTTGGATTTCACTGCCCTCTCAAACTCCAGCTCCCTTGACCTTGTTTTCTGTTACTTACCTCTACCCTTGAAAACATGTCTTTCTTAATTTTGAACACAGCTTTCACCTATATACCAAAGTGCAGAGCCCCAGAGGTCACCTGATGTTCTGTAAAGTTCACATGGGCCATCTGGAGGAAACTTGAACATTTTTAAGCAGAGAAAACTATAGGGAGAAGACTTAGACAGTAAAGATCAGGACATATGTGACAAAAAGCAAGCCGTCTGGTGGGGCCAAAGCTCTCTGTTCCCTCATGCATCAGGATATTTAACAAAATGATGTAACCAAGCCCACAATAGCAGTGATACTGAGAAATAGCATAGGTAATCCTATCCCAGCAATGTTTCAGCCCATCCCTAAGAAAATGCTAATTTTAGATGGGGTATGCATGCAAATAGGCTTAAGTCCCTAAACAACCATGACCTCATTTCTTCTTAGAGAAGATGGTCTTATCTGTCATTTCTTGAACCTAGATTTTGCGTATTTAGGTGTCCAAGTCTTTCAGGGGATGGATCTTAAAAACCTCTGTGAAAATAAAGTGTTTTATAAACGTAAAGATTATGAATTTTTTAATTGTACAGTGAATACAAAGACACTTAGTGGCTTGAATCTTGGGTGTTTAAGAGCTTTGTTGCCTTTGCCAACCTATTCTGTTAGTGATGTGATAATGTCCCATAAGATGAGGATTTGAGGTTTCCGCTACATTTGCTGATCTTTAATGGTACTCTTACATTACTGGATAGATAAGAGTCTGAAACCATTGTTTCCTCTCAGGAATAAGGCTGTGATGGAATGGGGCTAGCTCAGAAGACTCTCAGCATGACAACTTAAGCAACGCGTTCTCTGTAGACTAAAAAAGGGAGTCTGGACTCAGGGCTGTAAATTTGGCACTGTCCATAAGTTCTAAATTGACTTTAAAATGAATGAGGTAATGGAATACTCAGACAGAAGGCTCATCCATTATAGAAATACACCTCAAATTGGTTCTTCTTTTGGTAAAGGCTAAGAAGTACTTCTAGTTAAAACTTGGCGAGTTATTTGCTTACCAGGTCTTGTTGGGATTTGAATTAACTGTCACAGCGATAAAATTTTCCTAGAAACTAAATGAAAAAGCCAACATAAACAAATGTTACAGAAAGCTTTCAAAATTTGCAGAATTAACTGTTTGATCTAGTTAGCACCTCCAGCTCTGTTGGTGTAGTCCATTTAAAACAGCTTTCTATAAGGGGAGAAAGAGTGAAATGGAAGCAAATTACACATATGGCATGGGTTTATCTATTTATGTAATGAAAGAAGAGGCAAAAAACAGAGGGAGAGAAGAAAATTGGAAGAAAAGAGATGTGCTAAGGAACAAATAAAATGCTCTTTAATAGACCCTAAAAATTCTCAATCAGGTCATTAACAACAACGACAGCAAATTAAAGAGTATTTAAAGAGCATTCAAATCCCATCCAGCTGAATATAACCCACATGCCTCTGAGCTTTTCACGTTGGTCAGGAGTTGCTTAGTGAATTGAGACTCTATTAAATAGCATGTGGTTTCCATTCTTCTGTTTTTATAGTTTTTGGAATTTGCTTTGGATCTATTGGGACCTCTAACTATTCTCTGGCCTGAAGATGCTATCATAGACGATACCAAAAACGATCATCTCTTTTGTATAGCCAATTTATCACACTAAAAGTCTTGGAATCTTTATTCAACATTAATGTCATAATTTAATCCTCACAACTACACTTACAAAGTTGTTAACCATATCTCTATTTTTTCATTAAATAAACTGAGGCTTTTAAAGATTAAATAACTTGCCCAAGGAAGTCATGCAGCCAGCTTCAAGCCCAGGTAATCTGAATATAATTCTTATATTCTTTTTTTTAAATCATATACATGCTAGTAATTTCTTATATCTTCAATAAAATATATGAATCCTTTTGCAGTTGCATTATTAGGGTTTTGAAAGACTACATTGATCACTTCACATTTCTTTGCCTTTCCCTGACTCCCAGCATTATTTTTCCCTTGTAAATAGGTAATACTAAGGTGAGAAATTATAACATAAAATTTTGTAATCAAATGTTTAATACTTTTAAAAAATTTACTGGTCATTGTCAAATCATGAAAATATGAAGTTTATAAAGAAACTAAGTAATACTTCAACTTCCAGGTTTTTAACCTTATTTTTCCTTATTTTTTTAAATTTAAAAGGCAATATATGTATGTGCAAAAAATTTCCAGCAGTAAAGAAATTGTAAAATGAAAAGCAACTCTTATTCCCATGTTTGCTCTCCATTTCCAATTCAGGCTTAAGTCTTGTATATATGTTTCCAAAACTTTTTATATACACATGGAGACACAAAATATTTCTCTCTTTTTTTAGCATTATATTTTGGTGATATTTTTATTAACAACTCTATGTCTTCCCTTGTTTTTCACAGCTGCAGTATATTTCACTTACAGGTAGACTGAAATTGATTTAACCAATTCATTACTTCTTGACATTTAAAGATTTTGCAGACTTTTGTTCTTCCTAGGTATGCTGCAGTGAACATCCTTGTTCTTACATCTTTGCTTATATATGGATGCATGTATAAATGCTGGATATATGCCAAGAAGTGGCATTAGTCAGTCAAAGGCTAAGTTTATAATTAAATATGTAAAATTAAATTTTCCTTCTATATATGCCTACTTCCAGTTCAGTTATGATAGTTAAAATTATTATGTATTTATTTTAAGTAAAGAATATTGTCCTATTTAATAAGCTATATAAAATATTTTTAAAAATTCTTTATATGGTGAGGTGAGGAGCACAGAATTTTTTATTTTTATATAGTGAAGTTTATTAATGTTTTCTAATGCTGCTATTGGATGGTTTATCTCATTTAGAAAAACATTTCCTGATCAAAACAATTTTTATGATTATAATATTTTTGGTGCTTTGAAGGTTCTATTTTTACATTTATATCTCTGATAAATCTGAAATTTGTTGGTATCTACTCTTAAGGCACTAACCAGCTGCTTTCTAAATGGGTAGCTTATTGTTCCAACATCATTTATTGAGAAAGCTATTTTTTTAACTTATGTGAAATGCCACTTTATTATACAATAAATTCTCATATATATTTGTCTATTTTTTGGGTTTTTCCTCTGTCCAACTGATCAGTCTGCCTATTCCGACACCAGCACCAATTACAGTAGTATTAAAATATATCTTACTATCTTGCCGAGGTTTTCTCTCTTACTACTTTTTATTTTTTTCAAAAACTTACTGCCAATTTTTCCATGTTTATTTTTACATAAGAAATTTAGAATCAGCTAGCTTGAGTTCCAAAAATAAGGCTGTTGCTATTTTATTTGTATCATGTGAAATCTGTAGATTAATTTAGTTTGAACTTACATTTTGACAATGTTTTAATCTTTTTTGCTTTTGAAGCCTTTAAAAAATACAAATATCCTTTAGTAGAAGTTAAAAGTTTTTCTTCACAGAGATCTTTCACATTTGTAATTAACTTCATACCTAGATATTTATTCCTCCTATTTTAAAGATGAAATTTTGTTTCTCTATATTTTATAGCTGGGAATGTTTATTTACAGAAAAACAATTAATTTTTAGATATTTGTCACTTGTATTTGGCAACCTAAGTAAATATTTATATTGCTTTTAATTTTAATTATTTTCTTTTCCAGTTGTAGAATCATATGAAAAATGGTTTATTCTTTTCAGTATTTTATCTATATTAGAAACTACTTTAAGTTTCTAAAAATATTTAAAAATATCTGGTACTTCTAGACCAATATTAATTTTAAATAATATTGATAATAATAAGAATACTGGTTTGTTGCTACTTGCGTTTATTATTATATTTCTAATATTACACTATTATCATGGAATTTGCTTTCAGATTTACATATCAACAGATTATAAAGTTGTATAAAATGCCAATTATTTCATTAAGAATTATAAAAATCAAGTTTATATATTAATATTTACTAAATAACTCTTTGCTATCTATAAAGACAATACTGTTTGTATTTCCTAGCTTACTAATACTTTAAAATACATTGATAGATTATATATAAAAATGTTTGTATTTATATTTCTTTTATAATCTTAATTGTGTTGTATCCTTTTAGTATTCTGAGTATTGTTTTTCTTTTGTTCTGTTTCCTGTAGAAAAATAGTATGGGATTATGGTTTCCCCCTTTTAAATCTGGAAAGATAATTTTTGAGATTTAGAACATTAATTTTAAGTTGGCTTTATAAAAAATGACTTTGGGAGTAATATTTTTCTATGCTTTCTAGAAGATTTCACAGAGCTTTCTAAATTATATATTCCTTAGGGAATTATCTAGTCCTTCCTCGGGCAATTATCTATTCCCTAGGTTAGAATTCATCACTGAAACTGGTTTAGAAAATGTTCAGTTTATTTAGGAGTAGGGATAAATAAATATTTAGTAAAAATTTTCCCCAAGACAGAAAATTTTCCTTTTCTGATTTGATTTTTGTTGTCCTTTAGGGTTAGTTTGGTCATTTCTGTTCTAACACAGCATTCATTTTATTCAGACTTTCAAATTCACATTCAGTGTATGAGTTATGTATTTTTTCATAATTAGATTCATTTTCCTGCATTTCTGTTTACTAAAAAATTCTATTTTTCCCTAATTTATTTTTATATGCGCTTCTTCCTTATCTTATTTTTCTAAGGTCACTTTATATATACACACATATACATACACACACACACACACACAGGCACACACAGTTTGTTTTATTTACTCATATAGTATATATAATATACATGTATGATACATATTATGTACATATAATATGTAGTTATTAACCTTCATGTTTTTTTATTATGTGCTCTCTCACTAATATTATTTTTCAATAGTACTCACATATATATGCATGTATTAGTATGCAAAACACATATTCAGTTATATATGATATAACCTTATGTGCGCTCACAACAACCTATTAGTGAATTTGCTTTTACTCTTCTATTTTCTAATTTCTTAATTTTGCTTCTATCACTAGTAATTCCTTCTTTTTGCTTTTCCTAGTTTCATGTTATTGTTACTTTTCTAATTTCTTTTGTAGAAGTTTAATTTATTTCACCCTTGGTTGTTTAGAGAGGTGATTATTTAGACCGATAAAATTCCTTTTGAGTGCAATCAGTCAGTTCTCACGGGTTCTAATGCATAATTACTTGTTATTGTTATAGTCTCTATTCTACACTTTTGCTTTTTTAACTCATGAATTGCTGAACTTTTGAATATTTATACTATTGGTATATTAGTTTTTCTTTTTATGTTATTAATTATAGTGCATTGTAAATAGAGAGTTTCTGTAAATTAACCCCTAAAATTTTAAGTTTTCTTTATAAGCTAATTTGTATGCTGTTTTTCACTGGAGATTGATATAGCTTATTAGGTATATCTATATACATTTATTTGGTCTATCTGACAAAATGAGCTCAAATATGTAAGTTAAAAAAGTACTCTGCTGCTATAGTTTATCTTCTATCCTCGTGATCATGGTATCTCCCCTGCCAGGTAAGTATATATCTTCTATCCTCATTCAGGTACCTATGTTAACTCCTTTAATGCTCTTCCTCTTCTGATTTCAACTCTAATATTATTATTACACATTTTGCTTTATCTTTGTTAGCATTTTTCTATATCTTTGTCTATCCATTCCTTGTATTACTTAAAAGCCTCTTTATTTTAAAAGTTCAGTTGAATTCATTACGGAATTAAGCTTTCTTGTTCATAATATTAGATAATTCTTTATTCCTAATGTTATTGTATTTACCATCACTGAGGTGAGAAACATGATTGATCTTAGTACTACAATCTTATTTGTACTTCATGCCTTCTTGTTTTCAGTCTTTTGCTGAACAGTCTATATTTTATTGTGCTTTCTTCTTTTTGTGTGCTTTTATTTTCTTGTGACTACTTGGAATATCTACTGACTTTTAAGTTCTTGTATATCTAACTAAACTTAAAACTTCTTAATTTATTAACTGTAGAAAATCCACTGAATCTTTTATCAAAAGGTAAAGAAATTAGCTCCTTACAATTTTGTTACTCTCCCAATACATATTATATTAATTTTGGTTGAGTTTGTGACTATTTTTAACTTTTATCTGTACAATGAATGTATTTCACAGAATTCACGTCTGTTGAATTCTCACCTGGGAAATGATTGTACATTCATTTCACCAAACTTTTCCTTCACTCATCCCTTCTCCCAGTTTTGTTGGTTATATCATTATGTAACTGAGAATTAATACTAAAAACACTCACATTTTGTTATTATTAGTTCTTCTCTGTAAATGGAATCAATGTTCATCATCATTATCTTCTATCTCAAGTTTTCAGCCTTAGTTTTTATTTTGATTCATCTCTGTTAGGTTGGATTTTGTGATCATGTCGTTCTTCAATGTGCTCCTGAGGATTGTATAGTTTGAGCTCTATGAAATAAATATCTGTTGCTTAAATTATTAAAAGATAGTTTGTTGGGCAATAAAAATTTTGGGCCATATCTTCTTTATCTCAGCAATCTACTCTCTACTGTTTTTCTCTAATTGGTTCTTTATTTTGTTTTGTTTGTCTAGGAATAGTTCTTTACACTTGAAGTCCAGTAATGGCTCTGGATATGCTGTAGTGTTAGTTGTTCGTTTTCATTTTTTCTTTAAGATATACAAATTTAGATCTCTATTATTGCAGTGTTAAGAAACTTGTTCTTTTCTTAAGAAATATGAAATACATATATATGCACATGTATACCTTCCTATATTTGTAGAACTTTATTTCTTTTAGCTCCGACTTTCTGTCAAAACATAATTTTTCTATTTAATAATTTTCTACTTATTCAAGCTGGTCTTTCCTGTCTCCAGTTGAGTTTTCCATATCATCTCTACTACTTTGTGTTTCTTTCAATGTGCTTCCATGTATACAATGGTTTTACCTTTAACTCTGATTTCTATTTTTAACATTGCTGACTCAGTTTTAATTTTTTTCTGGTGCCTTTTTCTATCCTCCTTGATTATGCAAACAAACAAACAAAACAACAAAACCCAGTTTTTTGTCTTTAAGCCATGATAGAGGAAGGTTTGTTCAAGGCCCTCTGCTCTCTTCCATCGCATGGGTAATCTGATGCCTAATCCCATGCCGGTCTGCTGCTGATTACTGTTCCCTGTGGAAGGGGCAGTATTCCATGGTCCAGCTTTTTAAGTACAAAGCATAAATAAAGGGGAAGGATGTTTGGTAAACTAGGGTATATGCTGCTTCAATTTGGACATTTTATTATAAACTCTGCTGTGACCTCTGCATTGTTGGAATAAATGTACAGTGAGAGCCAGGTTTTTTTTGTTTGTTTGTTTTGTTTTGTGTTGGAAAAGAATATCTGCCTGAATCTTGTTGGTGATAATACAGAATATTTGAATAGTAGTGTGTCTGTTCCTATGAGAATGACTGGCCTCAGATGGAGGCAGCATGGTGTGACGGTTACAGGCACAGACTTTAGAACCAGGTAGCCTTCCTAGGTGTGAAATCTTCACTTCATCACTTACAGCTACATGCTATTGAAGAAGTGGTCTTTCCTCCCTGAGCTGCTCACTTGTATTTCTCACAGCAATGTAATGATTGTCAGTGACACAATGTGTTTAAAGTACTCAGGATAGAGTAATCACTCAATCAGGTTTTACTAACACTGTTATTGAGACACAATGTACATAAGGACAACCACTGTAGACTCTGGGGGCAGGTGGCTTGGGTTCACACACCAGCTCTGCCACTTACTAGCTGTGTGGTGTTGTACAATTTATTTAACCTTTGTAGGCCTCTGTTTCTTTGTGTACAATAAGATTATATTAATACTTACGTCACAGAGTGTTAGGAAGGCTTTAGAACAGTATGTAACATATGGCAGGGCCCAATAGCATTATTGTTAATCATAACACTTTGACTCATAAGGAAGCTTAATTGGCATAGGCCAAAATATATTTTAATCTTGATCCATTCATGAGCATTAAAATAGTGTCTGATCATATGTACTTCAAGGTATTTATGACTTGTGAGTATTTACCTCAGTATTCAGTACTGTAATTTTTAGTAAATCATTGTAGAATGAATACATTTATTGATAGGAGTGATGTGACATTGGTACCAAGTTCCCTCTCATTTTTTATTGTAGAAAGGATATTGAGGGCAATTTTTCAAAGTTTCCTTTTTAATGGTCTTATTTATTCTATTTTTGTCATCTCTGTTTTCAATAACTTCTTTTCTTTCTATTTATATTTTAATAGTACCAGTTATCTATAGGAATATAGCATGGATTAATATGAATTTGAAGTCTTTTGAAATTCAATATAAAAATTATGGCCCTGGCTGGTGTAGCTCAGTGGATTGAGCACGGGCTGTGAACCAAAAGCATCACAGGTTCGATTCCCAGTCAGGGCACATGCCTGGGTTGCAGGCCATGGCCTCCAGCAACCGCACATTGATGTTTCTCTCTCTCTCTCCCTCCCTTCTCTCTCTAAAAATAAATAAATAAAATCTTAAAAAATTATTATTACCTCATAGTATTAACCTTGTCATTCAGCTTTAATATGTTGAGAATTGTCTTTGTTATAGCCCATTTAAGTGGAGTAGATGGTTCACATGTTTAATTTTAAAATTAAGTTGATAAGGAGAACTTTCAGTTTCATATTTTCCACTTAATATATTTGATTCATATTTATTTGTTTGCAGCCTTGGTTTAATAGAAAAATGACTTTCCATCTCCAAACAATAGTCATGCTTTGTTTCCCTGCTGCAATAGAATGGCCAGTCTCTCTGCATAATTCCTTCTAACCAGTTTACTGCATTATTATCTTTATTATTGTTGTCATTGTAGTTCACTGAGTGCTAAAAACCTACTCAACACTTTGAAATACATAGATCAAGTGTAGTTTCTTCCCTGGCAGCTCCTATCCTGGAACCTACAGCTGATACTGCAGGAAAGGAAAAAAAAAATGGTATGAGAACAATGTATTTAGGTCATCCAAGGTTAACATCATTTCATACTAGATTCATTCATTAACATTATTTCTGATTCTCTCTTTTACACTGCATTAACATCCTTGAGGAACATGAAAAATAAAAGGCATGTCACTTTCATGGGAAATTTTATTATTTAGTTTGGAAGACCAAACATATGCTCATAATATATCTAGACAAAAATGTTAGGTACCCTGTGTTCATCAGTAATATGCATTGAGCCTCTACTGAGTGAAAAAGAGGCTCAGAGTGAAGACATGATTATGACATTTCCCCTTAGATTTTAAAGAACTAAGAGATTGATGAGGAATAAAATATCAGTAATACCACTACTAATGAAAGTTGATGTTTATTTCAAAGTTACTAGTATATGCAGTTACTCTATTACGTGCATTTCACACACTAAATCACATAATTCCCACAATAACTCTATTGATTCCATTACTGTCATCCTCACTTTAAAGTGAGGAAACTGAGGCACAGAAGGTTAAGTAACTTGCTCCAGCTCCTCCAGTTAGTAAGACAGACAGTCCAGAGAGGCCTAATGAAATCAGAGTGGAGGTGAGATGTAGTGGTATAGGAATTTGGAAAATCTTTTTGAAAGACCTAAATTTTTAGCACAGTTCAAAGGAATGGGGACTTTTAGGTGTGAGGGAGGTCAAGAATTGATTTATAGTGAAAAAACATGGGTATGGAGAGTGAAAGGTTTAGGAGGAAGGGTGCACAAGACTCGCTCTGGTCAAACTTTTGGAGGAGTTGTGAATGAAAGGCCTCTGAAAAGTCAGAGAGCAATGCCCAGTAAAATAAACTGAGTAAGATAAGCTCTGCTGCCCAGTAGTAGTCCCTGACGGCTTTGGAGAAACTTGGAGTGAATTTCCAGTGAATACTTGTGAACTGACATGACACAAGTAAAACTCTTGTTTTCCTAATGCTGCTAGTGTTACAGAGTTACTATTCAGAGCTAGGCATTCTTTTCAGACCATCACTCTTAATATTGCAGATAACACAAGAAAGAATACAGACTCGAACTGTTATCTCCATTAACACTTAGTGCCCATTAACTCATTTGTGAGTTTATTGGCTCACTTAAGTTATTAGATCAGTGACAGAACGCTAAGCAGGGCAAGTGATTTTAATGGAGGTGAGAGCACACTGCTGGATTGCTAAATCTCAGGACACTGGCTAGGCGGTGGGAACAGCAAAGTGATGAAAAGTCAGGGAAATTGAAAGGCAAAGCAAAAGGCTCTGAGGGTAAACCCCACTAATTTGGCAAGTTTGCCGAGAGGTGGCCCCGAGAAAGAAATACAGGCAGAGCTTTCAGTAATGCAAATAATTAGTAGGATAGAAAGTGAAAGGAGTGTGTTACTCCTCAAAACTTTTATGTGAGATCTTTTTGCAGTGTTATGCAGAAGCTAACCGATAACAGTTTATGAGGGCCAATTGTTAAATTTTAAAAAATCGTGGGTGTTCATAAAGTGTTGCTAGATTAAAGTTTACTATGGTGTAAATTTACACTAAGAAAATTGTCAAATATTACAAATCAAGCTACTCATCACCCTGTCTCTCCTAGCCCCCTCCTGGTCATCAAACCCATTCACCCCAAAACATGTACAGTGGAATTGAAAACTAAGGAAGAAAAGTTTCAAGACGTGAGATTTAACCACCCTGCCATGGGCCCGGAGTCCATCTTTCCACCATGGAAGGAGGTATTAAAACTGCTGTGGGAAGGTGAAGAAAGAGTGCACTTCCCGTCATTCCTTGGAATCACATAAGGAGGCACAAACAGCCTGGCTTTTCATTTTAGTTTCCTGCTTCTCTAAGAACACAAGGTACCAGGAGTTTGTAATTCACAAGAGTGAACAGTGTACAATGCAGAGCAAGAAACAAGGATGATTGGTGGTACTGTGGGAGACCAGTGGGAACAGTTTTAGGAAGTTTAAACTTTCAGAAGTTTTACTGATTCAATGCTTTTGTAAAACAACAGTGACGAAGGTGATATAGACTACAAGGCCTTGCGGAGTAGTTCCTTCTCCACCGTTCACTTGAATCTTCATTCTTCCCACACTTTTTCCTGCTTGTGACTTCATTTAGTTTTTGGAGCTGGTTTAGACTGGAAAATATCAGGGATAAAAGAAAGGTTTATAAAAGGCCTCTGAGAAGAACAGAAGTAGGCTGTTGGGAAAAAAAAGGTGGTAGGGGAAAAAAAGCCCACCAATACCTTTTAACATGCTATTAGTAAAGAGTCTTGAAATTTTCATCTTGGGAGGAATAAAGCCACTTAAGCAGATGGAGGAAAATAAAAGTTAGATAAACTATATAATATTCCAGTTACTAAAGTGAAGAAACCATTAGAAGCTTCTCTTTTCATTTAAACAGCATGAATAAAACTCATTCAAAAATAAATTCTTATCCTGCAAGCTGTTTGTAGAGTCAAGGAACTTATCTCATGCAGGTGTTCTATGTGTGAAATGCCAAAACAGATAACAGAAGCCCCCAAAATGCTATATTGTGGTTAGAGGGAACTCTAAACCCAAAGACATAGTAAGAAAAATAGGCAGTTTTCAAAACAAAAGTATATTTGTGCTTTAGTGCTGCTTTAAAGTGATTTGGTTTGTTTTAATCAGTTATACTTTTTGTGCCATAAATTCCATCTGTCTACTAATTATACTAGTAAAATTGTGGTTTAACATTGCATGGAGAGAGCTTGTGAGTTCTATGAGAAGATACAGCTTTTCCTAAGGGATGCAAACTCAACTTCAGGTCATTACAAATGAAATTTACTGTAGAAATTATTTGCAGAATTGCTTAAGGGCTTGATTTGGCATGCTCATACATGCAGAGCTCCTAGAGAAGTTATGGAAACTTAGAGCCCTATAAATGCCAGCTGTTGAAGGCAGGCTGCTCATGATCTGAATGATCTGAACAGAAGAGGAAAGAAAATGTAGACATGAAAGAGGAAAATAAATGGAAGCAAAGAAAACATCAGGCTACATACTTGGTTTATGCAAAAGACTATGGCAAAACCAAATTGCATATTGCTTAAGAAATATGGGGAAAATAATAAAAATGATTAAAAGTGTCCCTGCTGCCAAAGTTGTCTTGGAGGCCCAGGGACTTAATTTGTATATCCATCAACATTAATCATTGGTACTTTTGTGCTACTGTTAGATATATAGAAAGAACACACATCTATACATATCCCAAACATTTATGCATAAATATATGTAGACAATGGATGCCTATTTACACATAAATATATAAATATATATGTATGAATATATGTGTATATATGTATGGGCATACATATATAATATGTATTTACTTATTTATATAATGGGACATAGGTAGAATAGAAAAAAATGCAAAACCTACCTTCTAGAATTGAGGATTCAAGATATGGTATGTAAAATAATTGCTCTATGTAGTTCTTTGATCTTCCATTTGTTATTAAACCCATTTTAATTTAGGTCCTTCCCCCAACATGTCATTGCAACTGCTCTATCTGCATTTGCAACCAAATAGTACATACTTTAAAAAGTTCTCTTTAGAGGGTTCTGGTGATGATGGCATAAGCAAATGTGCTACTTTCATTCTCTTACTATCACATCAGAATTACATCTAAACTAAAGAACAATCATCATTTGGAACCTTTTAAAATCTAGCTGAATGGAAGTCCTACACCTAAGGATATAAAGAAGAAGCCATATAAAGAAGAAGCCAGAAGACTGTTAGGGGAGGTAGAAATTCAGAACAAGCTGTTCTTATACCCAAGAGTGATAGAGAAAAATCAGAGGGATATCTCAGCTGTGGGGAGTCCCCCTGAGCAGTAAGAGGTCCCAACTTCATACCAGGCTCCCCCAGACCAAGGTTTCAGTGCCAAGAAAAAGTCCTCATAACTTCTGGCTGTAAAATCTAGTGGAATTGTGGCTGAGGGAGAAAGATGGTTTCTGGAGCCCCAGGCAGTTCCTTTTAATGGGTCCAGACATCAACCTACTAAAACTCACTCTCCCTGAGCTTTAGAGCTGGGGCAGCAGTGTGAAAGGCACCAGGGACAGACATATGGGGAAGAACCGAAGCGTCTAGTATCAGTGCAAGAGTTGGAGAGTCAACTTTCTCCCAGACAGAAGTGTCTAGCAAAGACCATTGTTCCTTTCTCCTTTCTGAGCCCTCCCTATAGAGAGCTGGTAGGAGGGTGCCATATCTGAGTCTCCATCCATCTGGTTCATACTGTTCCCCCACCCTTGCATGTCTCTGAAACCCTGCCTTACAACCAAGCTGTTTCCAGTGGCTTTTCCACATGAATGTCCTGGGTTGGCTTATGCTTTAGACTTTCCTAAAATCTCTCAGACCAGCAGCATCTTGCCCCATACCTCTCACTAAGTGGACCAGACCCAGAGCGAGTGGCAGTCAGCCTTGGTTTGTAGCTTGGCCTCTCCTGAGCACCTCCAAGCCCAGCACAAGTAGCAGTCATCTTTAGATTGCTTTGTAGCTCATACTAGGTGGCACCAGGCAGAACACAGGTGGAAGCTGAATTTGACCAGCACCTCTTGGGAGACTCCAGAGCCAGTGGATCAAGTTGAAGTACTACCCAACCACTTCTACGAGTGATACATTCAAGGGGAAGGCTCAGTGGACACCAGAGTCCTGCTGAAGTAAGTCTTACTGAAGTAAGCCCTGCTCCATGCATGTGGGGTGGACTTCTCTGCACAGCTGATCCTCCAAGGTGGTTGTAGCCAGTCTTTGCATCCAATTGGCCTGGGGGTAAATACCTCCCACTGATATGCCAACAGCAAGGCTCAATTACAACAACAGTGTGTACACAGCCCACAAGGGAGGGGCACCCGGAGTGCCAAGGAGGCTGTGCTACTGAATCTCTATAGGACACCTACTGCATTAAGCCACTCTGCCAAGCCTGGGAGATGTAGCAGCTCTACCTAATACATAGAAACAAATGCAAGGAAGCTGCCAAAATGAGAAGACAAAGAAACATATCCCAAACAAAAGAACAGAACAAAGCTTCAGAAAAGAAACTAAACAAAATAGGGACAAACCATCTACTAGATGCAGAGTTCAAAACACTGGTTATAAGGATAATCAGTGAACTCAGGGTCAGAGTAGATGAACTTAGTGAGAACAAAGAGATAAGAAGCATAAATGTGGGGGTAGAAAACATAAAAAAGAACCAGTCACAAATGAGGCAAACATTAATTGAAATGAAGAATACATTACAAGGAGTCAAAAGTGGAATAGATAAAGCAGAGAATCAAATCAGTAATTTGGAAGATAAGGAAGCAGAAAACACTCAATCAGAAGAGGAAAAAGAAAAAAAGAATCCCCAAAATGAGGGCAGTATAAGGAGCCCCTGGGACAATTTCAAGTGTATCCAGTATTTGCATCACGCAGGCAGGGGAGACCTAAAGAGAAGAGAGGGAGCAAGAAATTGAAAATCCATTTGAAAAAATAATGACAGAAACTTTCCTAACCTGGTGAAGAAAATAGACATGAAAGTCAATGAAACACAGAGAGTCCCAAACAACATAAACCTGAAGAGACCCACACCAAGACACACCATATGTAAATGTCAAGGATTAAAGACAGAGAATCTTACAAGCTATAAGAGAAAATCTATTAGTTACAAGGGAGCTTTCATAAGATGGTAAGCTAATTTTTCAACAAACAGAAACTATGCAGGCCAGAAGTAATTGACAAGAAATATTCAGTGATGAAAAGAAAGGACATTCAACCAAGACTACTTTCCCCAGAAATGCTATCATTTAGAATCAAAGGACATAGAAAGAACTTCCCAGATAAGAAAAAGCTAGAGGAGTTCATCACCACCAAACCACTATTACATGAAATGTCAAAGGGTCTTCTTTAAGAAAAAAGATGAAAAATATATACAATAAAATGTCAACAAATGAATATCCAAAACTGAATCTAAAAAACAAACAACATACTAGAAATGGACTCATAGATAGAAGATTTTGATAGTTGCCAGATCAGAAGGGGCTGGGGGGCTAAAACAGCTGAAGGGATTAAGTACAAATTGGTTATTAAAGAATAGTCATGGGGATGCAAAATATGGCATAGGGAATATAGTCCATAATATTCTTATAACTATGTATGATGTCAGATGGATATGAACTTTATGGCGATTCACTTAGTAAGTTACTATATTTTTTGGACTATAAGATGCACCCAGGTTTTAGAGGAGGAAAATAGGGGAAAAAATTGAAGCAAAATGTGGTAAAATATTTAACAGCATAAATAACATAATATTTTACCAATGTAAATGTAAAGCTACATTTGAACTCTAAAACACATCCCCCTTTTCCTCCCAAATATGGACATCAGTGATTCTGAAATCCAGCATACACCTCTACCCTGAACTCAGGTGCTTGTTTACTGTTGTTTGTATAGGAAACAATATAAAAATTAATAAAAAGTGCATCTTATAGTCCGAAAAATATGGTATATAATGTCTAATCACTTAGGTGAACACCTGACACTAATATAATATTGCATGTCAACTATAATTTAAAAATAAAAAAATGATTAAAAAAGAAAACACGAAATAAAAAAAATGTTTTCTTTAAACTTTTAATTTTGCTTTAACATTTAACTGATCAGCAACATTCACTTATCTGAAACTTTCCTAGCATCCCATTTACCATTCTCTCTTGATTTCCTTTATCTGTCTGGACATCCTCAGTCTTCTCAAAGGACTTTTGGTTCTTTGCTGGTCTGTTGAAAGGTGATGCTCTCCAAAAGTCCATTCTTGTAACTCTTTATCCTCTGGATGATTATCGCTGTGTCCACAGCTTTATCATTACACAGACATCAATAATTCTGAAATCCAGCATATACCTCTACCCTAAACTCAGGTGCTTGTTTACAGTTGTTTGTATAGGAAACAATATAAAAATTAATAAATAATAATATAAAAGAATAAACACTGTGTTTGATGTACTCACAGCTGGAAACCTACTTTTGCCCCACTCTGTATAACTACCTACAATAAATATCCACTTGGCTATTTTATACCACTTCAAGATCACTCTGTCTACATTAAATTTATAATTTTCCACTGCTTTAAAAATATTTGCTTTTCTTCCTGTCTTACCTCTCTAATCATACCTGACTCTACCTACTACCCTGTCATCCCCTATAATGACTACTCATGAAGTAATCTCAGTAATAAGTCCCCAATAATTTTTAATTGAATTATTTTTTCTTGATCAGAACCTCTTACTTTATCAGAACCCCTGGTTTTTCTAACAGACAACACTGTAACTCATCTTCCTTTTTTCAAATTTTGCTCTAAATAATTCCCAGATGGATAAATGAATGCAAAATATGTCTGATTTTTGTCCACCCTTTTGAAAATCTTTCAATTTCTTCTAATCACCTACAGACAAAGCCCCAAATTCCAGAGCATGGCATAAAGAGCCTTGTATAACCTGCCTGCTCCCCAGCTACCCAGCCCCTTATCTAACTCTCCTTTTCACTCCTTTCACAGGCAGCTCAGAATGCTTCTAGGACATGGCTCAGGTATCACTTTTTCTGGTTCTTCCTATGTGTTCTTTCAACACCTGAGAGTTGTCTCTACTGCAGTGCTTTAGGCTATTACATTGTACTAATTTTTTTTTTAATTTCATACTGCATTTGGGAGCTCTTGGAAGGCAAAGACCATTTCTCATTTGTCTTTGTGTCATCAACACAGAGCAAAATCTCTGGCACATAACAAATGTCTAGTGCACAACAAATGTTTTGTTAATGACTGTATTCGAAGCTAAATAGTGCTAAATCTGTTAGGAATTACACGTGGGTAAGAGAAAGGAATTTTTCTTTTTCCCACCACCAACAAAACCCACGTGGATTAGATTAATGAGTGCTTTCTTTCCTTTCATGTAAAAGAATTGCATAGATATTCAGCAAGAGTTGGTATGGTAGCCCCACAATGGTTAGTTCTAGAACTTTCAGTTTCCCTCTCAATGGTTTTCATGCTTAAAGTCATTTCATGATCCATGATGATTGTTGGATTTCCAGCCATCTCGTCTGCATTCTTGGCAAAAGAAAAAGTGAGGAGAGGGTGAAACAAAGCAATGCCCACCTGATTCAGCAGCTTTAAAAGTTTTTCCCGAAAGCCTCACTCCATTCCTTACTCCTATTTTTCATTGGTTGCCACTACATGCAAGGAGGCTAGGAAACATAATTCTTTAGTTGGGCATATTTCCTCTTGGAATAAAATTAGTATCTGTTATTATAGAAAGAGGAAACTAGATTTTAGTAGGCAAATGTTAATGTTGACATGTGTCAAAACTAATTGTACCAATGATCAATTCTGGAGGAATTTTGAAAATAACTTCATAGTTGAAGTGTCCTTGCAGGAAGGAGAATAGGAATGTCTATAATCGAACTCTGAGAGATGGGTAATATTGGAGTTGACTTGAGCACGGGATGGTAGTTCAGAGCAGTCCTATGGGCTGCAATGTAACATAATGGCTCCATTTTTTTAACTGATAAAATTTCATATGGTATGTTACCTGTTTCTCATTATCAATCTATCACCTATCATATTGTTATTAATAAAGCTTTATAATTTTCTAATGCAGTTGAATTATTTAAGTTATAGGACTTACTAATTCCTAGAAAGTCTGTTTCTAGCCTTATAAAAATTGAATTTCTCATGTGATTCTGGTCTGCATGCAGAAAATACAAAAGGCAATGTTGTAGATAAGCTAGATTCGGAAGAAATGAGATGGCCATGTAAACACTGCCCTGTTGGTGACCACATAAGTGATGCTTCCATGATGAGAAAGTGCTATATCTTTCAAAACACATAAAAGCAACTGAGAATAGGAATTGTTTAGATGTGTTTGATTAAGGACCACATTTATTAACTACCTATGAAGCTGATAAGACCAAGATTAACTACACCACCGGGAAAGGCTCAAAGGGTTTGAATCTTGGTATAGTAATGCTTAATCCTGGGGAATAATGAACTCTTAGTCATGTTTTAAAGAGCGGAGATTTTGTGCCATCACAGAAGGGTAAAAGTTTAAGTTAAAAATTAAGCTAATGTCTCCATGGCAGTTTGCCTATAAAGTTTATTGATTTTGCATAGTAGATCAGGTAACTTGTCATCTCTAAATTATTCATGCCTGATTAGAGTAAATTTATGAATCTTTTTGGAATTAGAACTGAGTCATGCCAAAAATTACATTAAACAAGAATTCCTTAAGTTGGGCTCAGGAAACTTAATTCTACTATAAGGTTTTGCAATGAAGACATCTGCAATTCTGCAATTCTAATTCCAATTTGTAATATTTCACAAAGCTGGCTTCTGAAAGGTAGAGATTATAATAATCATCTCTGGATCTCTCTCTCTCTGTTTTCCTTCTAGACTTATGGCATTTTACGAGTTCTATTTAGTGAAAGTCATTCTCTCATTATCTGGTAAAGTAGCATGGTAAAGAGATTCTGGAAACAAATTCTAGGAAGAGCTTTACTTGCATTTTACGTTTGTTTACATTCTGACCCCAGTTTTATTTTAAGAAATTATTTATGAAGCTCTTTTCCCCTTCTTGTTTGTGAAGCAGCTCTTGGGTCTGTAAGTCATAGAGTAGTGTTCTCATCATGCATATATTTAGCACCCTAATCTCTGCAACCAGTTTTAGCTGCTTGTTATACTTTTTTTGACATTTTCTTGTATGCTTTGTGACATCTGCTTGCAAACTCCTGCAGCCTTTTCAATCCTGATATTCACTTGTTTCATCTGATGTTGTTATAATTCTCCTTAGATATGCAGATGTCTTGCTTTTCTTCAAGTCCCGTCCCTTCAATCTTGCTAGAAAAATTGTTCTAAAGACCCACTCTCATTTCTTGTTGATTTGTTTGCTTATTTATTATTATACTGCTTTCTCCCTCAGACCTCTAGCTTCATGCTCTTAAGAACCAAATGCCCTCGATTGACTTTTTAATGCAATCCATTTAAAAATACACACACACTTGCACGTGCTGTGCAACGGGTAGTACTTCAAAGAAGGTAGTATTTAAAATCAGCTTGTAATACCTGTGACAACATTCATTGCAAAACTGTTTCATGAGACTTGAAAAGCTTCATAAAATGAACTTGTTAGAAATGATTTTATAAACTTAAGTAATTAGTAACCTATGGTGCTGTCTCATCACATGGCATTACTTTGTGTCAACAATCGTCCTTTCTGATCTCCAAAGCTGAATTAATCATTTATTTGTCTCTAATATCATGTATATCTACAACATTATTTGAGTGCTTGGTAATGAACTCAAGTATAGTGCAGTGCTTTCTTCAGATCTCTGAATATTTCAAAAGGCAGAATCTTTTGTCTCTCTGGAAATGTGCCACCCTGGTAATGCAATTGATATCTTTAGAAAAGCTGTCTGTGGGAATGCGAGCACACAGCACCTAGGATTTCAGGTAAGCCAAAATGGGTCTTGAAACCCTGAAATCATTCCATGAAGTGGCTCAAAAAGTCATGAAAGTTTAGATCTAATGCTGTATTTCTAATTTCTGAAACAAAAGCATTTTTCTTCTATGTTCCAATTATCAGAAGACATTTGAGTATTAGTTAATTGGTAAAATCTGTCAGTGCTGAAGGTGAAGCAGTAAGGACCTCAGTTTTCATCAATGGTGTGATGTCTCACACATAATATTTGTCAGTAGCTTAACCCCCCCTGTATATTTAATGCAAGATAAACCACCAACACAGCATTGTGAAGTATTTAGGTAACTATATTTAGATTTTGAATGAGCAGCAACATATTTCTTCTAGTAAAGTTAATTTTTAAAAAATAACTGTGTACATGATGTCGCTATTCAGTTACTAATAAAAATTGGCACATAATACTTACATTTTATTTTTGATATCAAATATTGGTTTGTAGGGGTGGTCTGAATTATTGAAAAATTCAAAAAATTTATAAATAATTTAGACTTAAAAACATACTCTCCTGTAAGCATGATAAAAATCTTTCTTACAGATAGCAAAATAATGTTTCTTTTATTTATTAGACTTTACACATTTTCTTTACTATTTTGGAGAAAATTACAAAACACTTTCAAAAAGGTATTGTTTCTCTGGAAAAATTGATGTCTTCTTGGATCTTTAAACATTGAGCTAAATACATGAATTATTTAGGTGAAACAAGTTGCTTTCAACAGTTGTTAATATATCATTAATAATCATACATGCAATAAATAACAACACATGAGCTATTTCCTAAGAGATATATGACTGTAAATTGCAGTAACAAATCACAGCGTGTGTAAAGAATGCTCATTCCTCTAGTGCATACAGAAGCTGTTTTAACAACTCTATTCTTTATGGTGAAGCTCACCCTAATTAGCCTTGCAGATTCCTTGGGGAATATGTGTGCAGCATTTGACATTGTGATGCTCTAGTGAAAGTGGGGGAGGAGGAGATCATTTCTGCACCCAGAAAGCACCAGGCCACAAAACCTGGCTTTCTACTTGGTTACTTCTTTCAATGTATGCATTATGGTAAAAGCAAATAGCCTTTTCAAACTATAAGTAATAAGGGTGCTTGGAATTCAACAACTAATTAAATCAATATTAAACATGTAAGCTAAATGGCAATGCAAAGTAAGGTGTTTTTTTTGTTGTTTTTTCTTTAATGGTGCCCCTTCAACTATAAAAGGTGCATAAACCAAACACATCTCAGTATGTGCTTGAACACCAAGATTTGTAGCTACAAATGTAAGAGGGACATGTTTCCTACTCTTTATTGTACGTGAAAGCTAAGTGGACTATATACATTTTTTAAAATAATAAAAAGGCAAAAAAACAAGATTGGAGCACACAAAAAAAAGCAGCATGTTTTTTTCCCTTTCAATGAAACACTATATGTGGATTCTGCTGCTCTGTTAGCTTATAGCTTGTTACTAAATCAGACCTTTCCTGCAGTGAAAAAAATTGCATCTTTTCGTTGTAATCCTTGACAGCTTAAAGTTTAATGGAGGCAGTTTTTTTTTTTAAGTATATAATGGGTTGACACCATGGAAGGCTGCTGAGAGCTCACAAACTCAGAAATAGCATGAAATGCAATAAGAACAAGCTCTTGCTGTTTTTTTTAAATCATAATTTCTTATTCTTGATACAGAAAGCAAGTAAAGGAAACAGCTTTTTGTTTTCTTAAAGTAAATTGTTTGTCTTACCCCAATCAAACGATTCTGTTCTACCCTGGAAGAGTTTCAAAGTGGGAATTTCTTCAAAAGGTAAAAAAAAAAGTAAGGTTATGCCACTGTAAATAGAGAAAAAATAGATTTCTACCTGAAAGTAAGTATAAGTACAATATGAATTGCCAAGATGAAAACTCAGTGAGAGGGACAGGTGTTGGAAGGGCAGACAACAGTGAGACATCACTGCTGACAGCATCACCCTGCTTGACACCCATGGGTCATGCATGGATCCATTTCACTTTACAGATTCCAGAATACCATCTCTAGACTACATGTGTACAGGAGTATAGCTGAGGAAGTTTCAGAGATTACACCTGTAGCCAGCTCTAAAACATTCTTGATAGTTGGTACCGAGATTCCTCTTGGGGAGATATAATACTTTGGCTTATCTTGGTTTGGTTCCTCATAGGTTAGGAAAATTTTTTGATAACTGCTTAGAATGATAGGGTGGGCTGGGATAATAAATCAACTTTAAGGCAATATGATGGCTAGAGATAAGTAAAAGATGGATAACTACTTTATATAATAATGAATAGAAATGTGAGGAGTTGTAAAAGAGGGGAGCGGAGGAAGGAGAGAAGATACTTCAAAAAATATAACATGGTGCAAAGTTTTCCTTCTTTTACTAACAAATCTGTGTACTATTTATTTTCTTTGGATGGTTCCAATAAAAATCCTGCTATTCCACAACATTCAGGAAAATCTGTCACATACACAGAAACCACTTTGCATGAGTCATAATTTATAGAAAATTTTAAAAAGAGAGGTATGGAAATGTTCCTTGAATGAATTGATATAAACAAAGAGAAGGAAACATCCATAGATGTGATGGATAAACACAGAATATTCAGCAAGTGAGAACTGGAGTGAGAAGTATTTGGAAAAGGAGGATGTGAGAAGGTAGAAAAACATCTTGAGGTAAACCAGAAGAAATTTGTTTTCAACATGCTTACTTTACACTTCCTTTGGAGAAAAGTATTTACTTTGATCTGAGAGTCTTACTTAATATGCTCTCTGAGAATTTTCTCAGAATTCTATTAATTTCAGTGCAAGTGTGACACCCTTTGGGGTGGCAAGAGTTATAATCATGGGAATGCTAATAATATTAATTCATTTTTATGTTGGTTTTGAGAATAAATTGCAATGCTAGTTCACAGGTTGACTGATTGCTTTCCACAGAAGAGTGCAGATTGGGATCAAATGTTGAAAATACCCAGATTTGAAATGCTATTCACCATGATTTTTTAAAATTGACTGAAAAAAACAAATGAAGAAACTAAAATTTACAATAAAAAGTAATCAGAATATATAAGATCCTAAGCATATACTACCAATATTTTAAATAGCTTTAATTAATTTAGTTAATCCTATATTGAGAACTTATGATAAATTAAATAATACTCTAAATACAGAGTGATACTCATAGTTCTAGATTTTGATTACCCAAAATTTGAATTTTTGAATTTAAACCCTATTTTTGATCTTTTGAAAATACCTATAATAAAGTTCAGATGTGTTAAAGTTTAGGTGAAACTTCCCACATATTTTTAAAAACATATCAAGGGATATAAATCAGGTCTTAACCCAAATTTTGTGTTAGGATTCATGCTTTTCAGTGCATCTTAATTGAATGCCAACGTTTGCATTTGAAAATATAGTTCAATATCTTTTTAAATAATCATAATACTAAAAAAATTAAGAGGGCCACTGAGCCTTTAATTTATAGTATGCAAATATAAATGGGTAGATTACAAAAAATGTACAGAACACCTACATTATTCAATGCACTCTATTAGCACTGGGTATGATAGAATGTTGAAAAAGGACATGGTCTTTGAACTTAAATAATTTATAATCCAGCAGAAGAAATTACTCACTTAAGTGGATTGTACTGTAAGACAAGAAGTAAAAAGTGCTTCAAGAGAGCTAAGAGAGTAGTACATCTGGCAAAGAAGATTAGTTCTAATTTCTGTGAAGGTTTCCTGGAGCTGTGCTAGACACTGGCAGATACCATGTGAATATGGACAGATGTGATAAAGAGGCTTTAAAATGTCTGGATCATATGGAAAAAGGAAAGCAGGTAGAAATCATTATGCATCTACAGAGAAGAATAGGTACATCATGAGGATGATGAAACCTTGATGAGAAGTGATGGGCAAAAGCATTAAGAAGGTGAGTCAAAGGATGGATACCCAACTGATAAATTTTGACTGTATTTGGTAGGAAAATGTAGAGTCCTTGCAAGTTCATGAGCAGAGTAATCAAGGTTAAAGTTTCACTTTAGAAAGGCTAATTTGGCAGTAGTGTGTAAGAAATTGAGATGAGGTTGTTTATTTATTTACTTACGAAGGAATTTTTAGTGTGGCAACTAGTGGCACACATTCTTCCAATTTTTGGTGAAGCCCATTTTGATGTGATTTTACACAGAGTTAGGAGCCAAGTATTCACATTTGACCAAATTTTTTACAAAAAATCACCCCGTTTTTGGAAATAAAGAGCTGTCTTCCACTAGCATGAAGAAAAACTTACTAGAAAGCAAGCTCTTTTAAGAATTTACCACTACTTAAACATACTTAAAAGAGATAAAAAGACATGATTAAAATAAGACACTAAAGCTACCATTTCTTGAGGGTGTCTATGTGTTAGTGATTGTGCTAAGTACAAGTATGAATTGTGGCATTTAATAATAAAAACAAGGAGGCAAATGTGTTATTATTGCTATTTTATACACTTGGAATTATGAGGCTTTGATAATAAGATGAAAAAGACCAGCTTACAACTATATTATCTACCTCAAAATAGCATATTGGTAGAAATCAATTGGTGTGCTTTGAATAGGAAACACTATTTAAATAATTAGTGCAGAAAAATAATACAGATCATAACACTTGTGATTTATTGAGCAGCACCTCTGCCGGTGCACCAGGTGGGTTACAGGCTTTGACTCTGGGCTGCTAAGTTAGACTTAAGTACCAGTGTCACGTCTGCATGGCCATGAATCACAATAGATGCTGTTCTTCAGAGGAAAGTAGACAAGTGGGATATTACGATGTGTGATCTCTAAATAGGAAGCCTTCTACTTGGTGTTATTTTAGTCAGGTGTCTAGTATGTCCCATCTTGAGGGCGGAAAAAAAAACAGAATGTAGAGAAAGTAGAGGGTTTTGAGAGGAATAACCAAGTAATTAAGAAGGCAGAAAATTTTCCTATGAGAAGCAGTAAAACTGTAAGTCAGTATGAACACGTTCTAATGTTATCTTCATTACCTGTCGGTTGTGTGACCTTGGGGCACATTATTTATCTTTTTGCATCTCTTTCTTAATGTAAAAGTTAATGGATGATGGGTATTACCCTAGACATTACTGAGGTGAGTAGGGCATTTTTTTTTTCTGCTAAGGGGATAATGTGTACAAAGTGATCACAGCAAAGGGCAAGCATGGAGCATTTGGGGGACTGCAAGTAGGAAATTCGTTATGACAGAAGTGAGTGGTGAGTGTCATGGAGTTTTGAGAAGGGAAGATGAAGAGTTAGTATTTAGGGAAGAAACTAAGAGGGATTATATGCAATAGTGATTAGTATCATAGACTCAGAAACCAGATTATCTGATTCAAATTCTCCTTAACTGTTTGTTAAATGATGTTAGGCAAATTACTGAGTGTGTCTTTTAAATCCTATTCCTTTAGTTGTAAAATGGGCACAATGTTCCTATAGAACTATTGTGAGAATTAAGTAAGTTAGCACTGTTGAAAGAAGAGACCATCATTCAATATCTAAAACAAAAGCTGAATTTATTAGTTGGTAAGTAAAAGAGAAAGGTTCTCATAAAACATAGTCTCACTGAACAAACTATTAAAAGTTTGAGGAAGTGTGAAGGTCTGGGATTGGCAAGCTTTCAGAGGCTGGAGTATTTAGCCACAGAAGGGTGACCACTGCAGTATGGTTCTTACACATGGCTGAATCTCAGAAGCATGGTTACTGGAGTGAGGCTGCTACCAATTGGACCATTCATGGTGGACTGGCCTTCAGAAATGTGGTACTGACAGATTTGTAGCTGAACAAAGTGTCTGACAGATTAAGATGGGCTCATCTGGGACAACTTTAAGCATTTCAACTTTCGTATCATAGGGGTGCCAAAGAAGAGAAAGAACAAGAAATTGGAAATCTATTTGGAAAAATAATGAAAGAAAAGTTTCCTAATTTGGTGAAGGAAATAGACATTCAAGTCCAAGAACCACAGAGAGTCACAAACAAGATGGATGCAAAGAGGCTCACTCCAAGATACGTCATAATTAAAATGTCAAAGGTTAAAGATAAAGAATCTTAAAAATAGCAAGAGAAAAGCAGATAGTTACCCATAGAGGAATTTCTATAAGACTGTTAGCTGATTTCTCAAAAGAAACTTTACAGGCTAGAAGGAATTGGCAAGACATATTCAAAGTCATGAGAAGCAGGGACCTACAGCCCAGACTGCTTTACCCAGCAAAATTGTCATTTATAATCAAAGGGCAGATAAAGAGCCTCTGAGACAAAAACTAAAGTTAATCATCACTAAACCATTAATATATGAAATTTTAATCTTATTTAGTTTAGAAAAAAGAAAAAGATCAAAGCTATGAACAATAAAATCGCAATAAATATATATCTATCAACAATTGAATCTAAAAAATAAACTAAACAAACAAGAACAGAGATAGAATCATGGTTACAGAGAACGTTTTGATGGTGCCAGATGGGAGGTGGGTGTGGAAGAATGAGTGAAGAGGTGGGGGGATTTAAGAAGTACAAATAGTTAGGTATAGAATAGCCAGGGGGATGTAAAGAACTATATAGGAAATGGAGTAGCCGAAGAACTTATACTCATGATCCATGGACATGAACAATTATGTGGGGACTGCCTGATGTAGTAGGGGTTGCTGGGCAGAGGAGGACAGAGGGGAAAAACTGGGACAACTGCAACAGCATAATCAATAAAATATAATTTAAAAAATGAAAATAAAATAGATGAGTAAAAGCCTAAGAATTGATAAGACTGCCCTGAATAACAAGTTGGAATGTTATCTCTTACTAGATATCAAGAATTATTTTTAAATGATTGTGATCATGATAGGTTAAAAATTGATTCTATTGATTACTTGCTATTATGACCAAAGAACAATTAGCCTTTACTTTTCTTAAATATAGAATATACGTTCATCATTTTATTCTCAATTCATTTTAAGTATTTAGAGTACTGCCTACCCTAAGTTCTGTAAATGATTTAAGTAGAGTAGTACCTCCACATGTTATATTATTATTAATATCTCTTTATTATTTGACTGGATTGAGAATTTTTATTCACATAATCACAAAAAGGATTGGTATTCCCTCTCTGAAAACAATAGAGAGTATCTGCTAAAGGATTTTTAGCAATGGAGTGACATAAAATTTATCTTTAAAAAACAAAACTATATCTAACAATACAGGAGTTCAATGAGGAAAATATATGCATAAAATTGTGTTTTATTTCTCTGAGTTTATGTTTGTCAAGAGTGCTGATCTCAAATGTATTTTCTTTTTTTAAAGATTTTATTTATCTATTTTTAGAGAGGGGGAAGTGAGGGAGAAAGAGAGGGAGAGAAACATTAATGTGTGGTTGCCTCTCATGTGCCCCCTATTGGGGACCTGGACTGCAACCTAGTCATGTGGCCTGACTGGGAATTGAACCACCAACCCTTTGCTTCGCGGTCCAGTGCTCAATCCACTGAGCCACATCAGCCAGGACCCAGATGTATTTTCTGTTCAGTCATCGTGATAAAAATGAGGAAAAGAAAAAGAAAGAAAAGTTACTTTATATAGCCTTGTGGCAAAAACACCTCCCTCACCAATTTTTACCAATAAAAATAACTTGCTTTGGAAGTTCCAAGGGATTTTTCACATTCAGGGGTAAAAGGAGAAATCAACTAATGCTCTAGTCTAAATTAAATGAAAATTCATTATACAAATTATTGTTAAATTTGAAACAGGTGTTCCCTTTCAACTTAGGAAGATAAGAAATGAGAAAACTATCACGGATTTTTTATTGATTTAAACTGTTCTTAAAGTGAATAAAAAGTTAGTTCCTCAGTGCTGTACTTCTACTTCTGAGTTTTCCTCTGAGGAAGTTTTCTTTAATAAAGAGAATTTACAGGACATCAGAAAGGAAGAAAAAACCCAAGAAAGATATGTGTTGTTTCTATTATTTTTGTCTGCAAATGTAGTTGGCTGAATAATTGGGGAATTGTGATGCTACAGGTTCCAAAAGAAAATTTTGATTTATTAGTTGGCACCTTTCAAGTAATGGTGTCTCTAGTGTCCCTGTGACTTTGGAAATGCCCAATCCTACCCTTGAAAGGAATAAAGAGACTGAAAATCCAGGACAGTGGCAGGAAGACTTCTCAGAGGGCTGTCATTCTACTGCCTGAAAAAAGGGAGTACAGAAAGAAAAATATTACACATGAATTTGTTGGTAGGTATCTGTCTTCATAAAACTCAGTTGTTGCCATGTAACTGTAAGAACGCCCACAAAGTTTGAATAAAAGCAGACATTCCTCTTTTATACTGACCTCACTTAGAAAAGATTCAAGGGATCAATGTATTCTTATGAATCTCAAACTGCCTGCTTATAAAAACACAGTTTGAAGTAGAATTCTCTGCAAAAGGGTCACTGGCATACAACTTTATTTTCTTGCAGCGTTCCACTTCAGGAAGCATCATGTTCCATCCCGGTGCTCTCAGAATGGGACTCAGAAAGGCCAATCAGAGAAGACGAGTGGCATGGAAGGGCAACATACCTGATGTCCAAGTCTAACTGTAATAAATAATCTCAGATCCAATAAATCAAGTTTTCAACATCAAATAAATTCCGCAGTTGCTACACAATTTGTATTTCTTACCTACAAATCAAGCTTATATAAATTCATGTGCCCATTCTAAGCCCACCTTTTATATTTCCCATAAAAAATCAACCATTTCTTAGCCGTCTAACAAAAAAGTTACATTTAAATGGAAAGAGTGAAATAATGGTAATTTGGTATAATTTTGTACTGAAACTTGACAAAGTTTGGGCAAACTCTGTGACTTAACACCAGGCTTGCACCCAGATCATCTTTTATGGGTGTATATAATGGGAACAAACAGTGTTGAAATTAAGAAAGGATGGGTGTCTCCTTTTGAATTAGTCACAACCAACATCTTCAGATAGAGTTAGATACATCTATCATATGCAAAATTATAGCTGAGAGGGTGGGTAATTTTAACATCAGATAATTGTTAAGTGCACTGTTCCACATACATTCAATATTTAACAAATATTATAGAAGATTTGTGCATTTGTATACAAATTCATATTAAGACAAAGGAAAATTTCAAAGTCCTTAATATGCATCCTGGACTGACCCCCACTTATCTCTCCAGCATCAAGCATCACTAATCCTGTAATCAAGCATGAACTTCCAACCATAGTCAGTACTATCCATTCCCAGACAGCATCTCTTCAGAATATTCTCTTTCCCTTCTCTTTGTTGATTTCTATTTGGCTTTGATTTAGTTACCCTGAGTAGTCAGCCCTGATGCACTAACATACCCGTATCCCCAAGCTCAGTGGCTCTCCTATAGATTATAACTACTCTGTAATTCTTTATTATAATGTGTGTCCTCTAGTTAATGGTTTCCATACTACATAACTATTTCCTCCACGAGTCTATAACCCTCTGAAGAACAGGAACATTAACTTTCATGTTCACCATTGCATCAAAGGCTTTCATCCTATGCCTGGCACATAGCAAGTACCCTACATATTTATTGATTGAATAAAAGCTTATATTGGAAATGTAGGTAACTTATTAAATGTTTTACAAATATAGTATTCCTAGGTAAATATTAAAATATCCCTCATGTGTGTAGGTCACTTGATTTCAAGAAGTGTAGTGGTTCAAGAAGACCAGGAATGGGGAGACTCCACTTCTCTTCTAAGCACACCGATTAGACTATTTCAGAGAATGCTGACGTGGGCAACTCAGTCTATGTTATGTTCACTTTGATGTTGGATTTCCATTACAGGTCAATATGATTCATTACAATATGACTCATCATTACAACTATAAGGTACAACTATAATTCTAGTCAAGCATTGTCCTCCAAAACCCATAATCACAAACAAATAATGAGACAGTTTTACAAGCCATATTAAAATCTAAGTCTTGTTAATTTTATACTCAGACTAATATGAGTATTAGAGCCATTTTCATCCTGAGTCTTTTATAGACATCTTATTTAATGAAGGTCCAAAATGTTTTTACAGGTACTAGTAGAGTAAGTTTGTTTTTCTAATGCTGTACAGTCAATTAAATCTGTTGACTTACTTCATGGATACGATGTTATTCAGTAACTTCTCTGTATCTGGATGAAGTTTGGGTACCACAGATATAGATCGAAGGTTCCACTTCATTTTTACTTGAAGAAATATGACCTTGTCTGAAAATACATAATCTTCAAAAGTACAAATATGAAAATACTTTATTCTGATTATCTTGTAGGAATGATGATTTTTAAAGCATGCATTTTTTAGTAGATGTTAATGAATGTAAATCATTCTACAAAACAATGTGAGCTTATTTTCACATTTGTTTGGGATTAAACTGCATCCATAAACTGCTTCCACATGTATGTTAATTAACTCTACTACAGAACCAACTACCCTACTTTGATGATTATAGACAAAAGATTTATGAAATCCTACCTTTTCAGTTCAACCTTTATCACCCCATTTCTGGTCCCCAGGTCTTGGTTATAAGTAAGTCTATTTGAAGTTCTCTTTCTGCTCAAGGCATTGATAACAGGATAAGGATATTTTCCCTTGCAGATAAAAATACTGAAAAAAACCAGCCTGATATAGACTCATTGTTATTATTTGATAGCTGTTAGTAGTGAATATGAAAAGAATTAGTGCTTTTCTAGTAAATGAATCTTAAGAAAGAAACAACACCCTTGCCATTGATTTTAAATGGCATCATTGCGAAGAGTGCTAGGAGGTCTGATTGAGTGGACATTTAACATGTGCACCTCTAGGACTGGAAATGTTAGGTCACACATTAGCAATATTATATTGATGGATTCAGAATGTTGTAATGTGCCTAAGACCTATTTTCAAATCTGTTTGTATTTGATGTTAATGTGTAACTCTAGAAAAACACAATGGAAATGACTAATAGTGCTTTTTGTGAGTTTGTTGTGTGCACATCAGAGAGAGATCATGTTTTAGATAAAGGGCCTATTTACTTTCACAAATTGTCAGAGAAGTGGATTTTAATATTTACTGTAAAAGTCTTCATTTGCTCATTGTTAGTGCTTTGTGTCATTTTGTTTTGAAGTATGTAAATAAAAATATTAAGAATTTCTAGTTCCACTTTGATTAAAATATGTCAGATATCTCAAAATAAAAGTTTCACTCATGGTTTCCATCACCTTTATATAATTTTTGTAATGATTTTGATCTTAATTGTGAGCAAATAATTCCACTGATAATACTAACCTATAGCTTTCAAGTTTCTCAGACTAAAACAATGTCCCAGAATTCTCATTGTTGATTCATTGTTTTAGGCATACATTCATCTAACAAGAGTTTACTGAGCACCAATTTTGTTGCACATACCACACTAGATACTGGTTATTCAAAGGCATGAATAAGTAAAGGTAATGTATATGTGTGTGTACATTTGTGCATATAATTAAAAACTGTGAAAATATTGTAAAGGAAATTGAAAGGATATATGAGAGAATTAAGAGGACTTTACCTAGTTTAGACTAAGGTTCAGACAAGGTCTCTGAGTATGTGCACTATTGAACTTGATTGCCTCCCTATGTTAAGGACAGTTACTTAGCTTGAAGAATACTTAAACAATAATAAGGAAGAATATTTTGTCCTCAAAATATTGCATACTCTGAGGGGTTTGAGGGTACTGTTTCCTTTATTATATTGTCTACTGGTTCCCAAATAGGTGAATCAGAGATCACTCAAGAGTGGAGCAAGTGGGAGTCAAGTTGTCTAGAGGAACCAGCTCTTCATACATCCTCTCCCTCTCAGTCATCCTTTTGTATACACACAGTCTGATTAACTTCCTCACATTCATTAGAGATATGGGGGTACTGTTACATAATCCTAAATTAACCTACTTAGAAAAAAGAATAATTTAAAAATAGAATTTAAGATCCAACTCTATACCTCAGTCTTTTTTTGTTGTTTGTTTTGCTAAATTGATGTTAATGGAATTATTGGGTTAATATTGGCCCAGTTAATATTCTGTTCCAATACACAATATTTTCCAACATTTGTTTTCTTTGTCTACAGAAATACTACTTGCATATGAAAAAACTGTTTCAATCACACATTTTGAAGATAAAGCTAAATTAGATTATTAAACTTTTATAGATTGTGATAACCTAAAATAAAATGAATCTTCCTTATTCTATCAAATGTTTTTATATTTTAAGCACATTTTATGTTTTGGTGTGAAAAGAATACTACAATTTACAATTCCATCTCTATGTTATACAAGATTGTGAGTGGATAATTATCTGTCATATTGTTTTGTTTAATGAATATTTTGAATTCAGATACAGGGAGGACTGTTGAACCAAATTTCAGTTCCTGTGAGTTTCTCCACTTTATAAAATTATATACACCTATGGAATTAATGTAATGGGGTGGGGTGGAAATCTGGGTCATAACTGCTATCATCCACAGCAGAAAGGAAAGACATTTATCTTATCAGACCATAAGGATCCACTGAAATCTGTCTGAAAGGGTCTGAAGCTGCTGACAAAACCACAACAGTGGGCCCAATTAACAATACCCATTTTTAATTAACAGTTGCTGACTCTTTGCCATTGAAATATTCACGCTCTGGGTGTGAAATGGCAACCCCCATTTGTCATATCTGTCAAAATTAATTTTGAAATCCCATGGTCTTCCTTCCACAGGATAAAAGTGAGTAACTAGAGCATACTTCCTACCCGACAAAGTTTAGTTCCAGGACAAAGACTAAGGAAATAAAACCTAGAAAACTGGTTGGTCAGCTTTAATAGTTTAAGTCATAAATTATCTTCATAGCATTTCTAGTGCTGCAAACTATGCCAATGAGTGGTATTTTAAAGTTATCCTAAGTTCTTTTAAATTTTGTCATTCAAAAATATATTAAGTGTCTAATAAGTATTAGAGAGTAATCTAGGCATGTGTTTTAATCATAAGGCCACAAATGTGAACAAGGTGATGTGTTCTAGAGGATACCACAATCTAATACACAAGGAAAAACTGCCAAAGTTCTGTACATGTGAATAGCAAAAATGAGAGTATGATTTCTTCACAAAGATCTGAAAATGTATCAGCATCAGTGATAGCATGGTGAGAAAGTTAAAATAAGGAGAAAGAGCATACAACTTGCCTAAACCTGGGTAAAACTTTTTGCAAATGAAGTCTTTTACACACAGAAAGTTTGGCTTCAGGATTAATGCTAGAATTGAAATCATTAGTGTATATTTACTGAGTGTTCAATACATTATCGGGGTTGAGAAACAACACATCATGTTCTGTTTGTCTCATTTGATCTTCCCACTAATCTTATGAAGTAGATAGTATTACTTTTATTATATAAATAAAAAATAATTTCAAAAACCTAATTGATCATCTTAAAGTTACAGAGTTGGTAACTGGCAGAGCCTATACTAGCATAATTGATTGACTCTAATTCATTTATTGAGTGGCTGCTATATGTTCTTAGGTACTGGGGACTGAAAATAGAGAGATGAGTAAAGCAAATGTGATGATTCCAAAGTATTTTTTTTCTGGCAAAGGTAGGAGGTATGTATATAATAGATTATGATAAACAGCAAAAATGTAATGTACATATCTTGCCATTTACCAAGGGTGTTCAATTAAAAGAGAGACTGCTAAATTCCTCTTGTGGAAGTAAAAACTTGCCCCAAACACAATGACATTTTGTGCTCCATCTCATGATTTTTTTCACAGTGTCTGCCTTCTCTGTCCATTCTGTGTAAAGCACCGTTATCATTAGAGAAGAAAAGGGAGGTGAAAACATTGCATTGTTCCAGTGCTCAAGAAACTTGTATTCTAATTAAAGAACAAAATACCTCCCTCGAAGTAACAGAAGAGACGTGGAGTCTTCCAGCTGTATGGTAATCATTGCCTAAGTCTCCAGCTAAACAAAAGGGAGAATAAACAGTGGAGCATGGAGAAGCTGTCTCAGTCTTCTATCACTGGGGAATTTGCAACACCTGAAGGGAGAATTAAGCTGAGTGTATCAATTATAAAAGTAAATTGAAGAAGGTTAAATTCAACAAAAACTATTGGAAACATGCTGGTTTGTTTAAAGCACTGTACCATGTTTCAGGTGGGTAGGAAGATGAAAAAGATACAATTCCTGGAAAATTTAATTGACATCAGATAGTTATCCAAACTATGACACAGAAGCCAAATACACAGAACCATTACCTACTTGAAACTTTGGGGCTTACAATGAAGGGGGCACACATTAAAATTATTTTAGCAATAATTATTTTCTCATTTTATATGTTAATTATTAAAATTTTAGTAGCCCCAGGTAAACAAGAGGAGAAAAATATCACACACATACCTTTCCACTATTAATTCAATACAAACACACTCTTAAGTGGGACTATACTGTATGTGATTTAACACAAGTATTTTCTCCAAATTCTGAAGCCAATTAAATGTAATTTCTAGCATGAAAGGCAAAAATATATATACGTTGTATTCCATTAATTTGCATTTAATGATTACTGGTCAGGTGGGATGTTTTTCTTTTTATTTCCTCTTTTATTAAATTGTGGTATCCCTCTTTTGTTCAGGTACTTACCAGACTGTTTCTTGATTGTGAGAACTACTTACATATTAATTTTGTTGACTCATTCCCCTCATACCTGCTACAATTATGATGGAGCTTTTTACTTTGTGTTTTTATGCAGCAGAATCTAGTAATCTTTTCTTTAATACTTTCTGCTTGCACGGTGTCATATCTCATCATTGTCCATGTCCATGGGTCATGCATATATATTCTTTGACAAATCCCATTCAACCAGTTCCACTTCTCCCCTCACCCCTAACTCTGATTCTATTTTTGCTCATTAGTTTATTTTGTTCATTAGGTTCCACTTGTAACTGGAATGCTATGGTATTTTTTTTACCAACTGGCTTATTTCATGTAGCATAATAATTTTCAGTTCTATCCATGCCATTGCCAAGGTAAGATTCTTTCTTTTTTACTGCTGCATAGTATTCCCTTGTGTAAATGTACTACAGCTTTTTTATTTACTCATTTACTGATTGACCCTTGAGCTGCTTCCAAATCTTGTCTATAGTAAATAACACCGCTACAAACATAAGGGTGCATATTTTCTTTTGAATTGATGTTTCAGGATTCTTATGATATATTATTTCCAGAAGTGGAATTGCTGGGTCAAAAGGTAGTTCCATTTTTAATTTTTTGGAGGAAACTCCATATTGGTTTCCACAGTGGCTGCACCAGTCTGCATTTCCACCAATAATGCACTAGGGTTCCCTTTTCTCCACATCCTTACTAGCATGTATTTGTTGAATTATTAATAATAGCCATTTTGGCAGATGTGAGGTGATATCGCATGGTGGTTTTAATTTGCATCTCTCTGATGGCTAGTGATGTTGAGCACTTTTTCAAATGTTTATGGGCCCTCTGTATGTCCTCCTTGTAGAGGGCACACTAGTATCTGTTCAGATCCTTTGTCCATTTTTGAGTTGGATTGTTTGTTTTCTTGGTGTTGAGTCACTTGAGTTTTTATATATTTTGGAGATTAAACCCTTGACCAATGTCTCATTGGCAAATATGTTCTCCCATAAACTGGGTTCCCTTTTCGTTTTGATGACAGCTTCTTTAGAAATTTTCTGTGCAGAAATTTTTTAATTTGATGTAGTCCAGTTTCTTTATTTTTCCTTTGTTTCTCTTGTTCTAGGAGGTATATCAGCAAAAACATTCCTGTGTGAGATATGTGAAATTTTACTGCCTGTTTTCTGTTAGGATTTTTATGGTAATATGACATATATTTAAGTCTTTTATCCATTTTAAGTTTATTCTTGTGTATGGTGTAAGTTGGTAATCTAGTTATTTTTTTTTCATGTACCTTTCCAATTTCCCCACCACCATTTATTGAACAGACTGTCTTTATTCATTGAATGCTCTTTATTCCTTTTTCAAATATTAATTGACTTAAAGACATGGGTTTATTTCTGGGCTCTGTATTCTGTTCCATTGATTTATGTTTCTATTCTTATACCAGTACCAGACTGCTTTGATTATAGTGGCCTTATAGTATAGTTTGATTTCAGGTATTGTGATTCCTCCAGCTTTGTTCTTCTTTCCAAGATTTCTGATGCTATTCAGGGTCTTTTTTTTTTTTTTTTTGGTTCCATATAAATTTATGGAGCATTTGTTCTAGATCTGTGAAATGTACCATTGGTATTATAATAAAAATTGCATTGAATCTATAGATTGCTTTGGGAGTATGGACAGTTTAATGACATTAATTCTTCTAATCCATGAACACAGTATAAGCTTCCACTTATTTGTATCTTCCTCAATTTCTTTCTTCAGTGTCCTGTAGTTTTCCAAGTACAGGTCTTTAACCTCTTTGCTTAAATTTATTCCTAGATACCTCTTTTGTTGTTGTAATAGTAAATGGGATGGTTTTCTTCTTTTTTCATTCTGATAGGTTTTACTGGCATATAAAAATGCCACCGATTTATGAGTATCGATTCTGTATCCCGCTACTTTGCTAAATTCATTCATTAGGTACACTAGTTTTTGGCTGTTCCTTCATTTTTATTTCCAGTTTGGTGTTGGGAGGAGGTGAGAGAAAGATCTTCATACTCTGCCACCATTTTGTGACCTCTCTTTTGATTCTGCTTTAGTCTCATATTTATTAAATGTTTAAATTTTACATATAATGTTGCTTCTCACATATTTTACAGTCTTTATAAGTCCTCCAAAAAAACCATTGAACAATTTCATCACATATGAAAAAACAAATGTATATTTTCTTTATAATTGTATTAAACTGATATATTAATTTTAAGAGAACTGACATCTTCAGGGTACTAATTCATTTTTTACTAGATACCTGGTTTCTCTTGCTATTCAGTTTTTCTATGTTTCTTTGGAATTAATAATTATTGTCCCCAGAAGAACCTGTATTAAAGAAAAATCCTAGAATACTATTATGCAGGACTGCAAAAATTACTATAGTCATCCTGAATGAATTACACAAAGGCTAATTCAATCTTGGAAATATTTACATCTCCTTTTTACAAGAGAAAAAATTGGCCATTAGAATTTGCCAAGTTAAATGCTATCTAGAGGCACAACATAAATGGTAACCAAATGATTTTTACCTCTTGAAGATTTTCATAATCATCTTTTTTTAAAAAAAATACAATGTGATGAAAACTATGCTGTGAAATTTTCTTGTTGAATCATTAAATGAAAAAAAAGTGCTGAAAATGAAAGCAACACTTGAACACAGAGCGACAAAACCCATCAAAATATAAAACTGTTGGAGTCAGATACCTAACTTCTGAGTTGAGTCAGATATGAGGATGGGTAAACCGTGAACCTGTGGTCAACACCACAGACCAGCACTCATGCCAGGAAATTAGCTAGATTACATGATTATCACGGGATATTAAACTAGGTCAAAAACCAGTATTTATAATAGTTCACAGGTGTAAGGCAGGGGTCCAGGAGTCCTGAAATGAAGTATAGTCGGAGGATGTGATGGCATGGGGAAATGTTTCTACACACATCCGAAGGAACTACAAGGTCCGGGAGAACTAACGCCACGGAGTGGGGTTGGCAGGGTATGTGAATGTCTCACACGAGGTGGACGGCAATTTGAACGTTTCACCTAAAATGTCATATGGTGTGTTTGACTGTGATATTGTTATGCTATAGAATTACATGTGTATGACTTTGTAACAAAAGATATTCATGTAATAAAAAAGGGGTTCTATTTGTGCCAGACCTGGTATATAATGGTACATTACATTCCAAGTGCTTGTATTGGAAAACATTTCTTATTGAGCTATGCTATGTGGAGAAAACACATAAAGGTTAAAATAATAGAATTTTACAATATTTTTTTGTATGTTTCCAGAGGCAATAATTGTTTTATGGGTTTTTGATAGTAACATACAAAGACATGACTATAGACTTTTGAATCATTTCTCTTTAATTGAGATGGATTTTTTTTCTGAGCCATATCAAGGTCACAATGTATACTGTATTACTAAAGATGTGCATTAGCAATGTGAAAGATATACTTATAAAGGTATGTTCAAGACATGTAAAGAATCAGGAACGTGCAACCCATAAAAAGATGAAGAAAAACAGATAGTAGGAATGGCTTTTGAGAGAGCTCAGATGTTAGACTTAGTAGACTTCAAGGCAAGTATTATAATTAGGTTCAAAAACTAAAGAAAATTATGTTTAAAGAATTTAAGAAGACAATAATGCCTTATAAAATAGAGAATATCCATAAAAATGGACCTATTTCCTTAAAATGATAAGATGGAAAGAAACGTTACTTTGGGTGATAAGCACATGATGTAGTATGCAGATGATATTTTGCTGAGTTGTACATTTAAAAGCTGCATAGTTTTGTTAGCCAATGTCACCTCAATAAACTCAATAAAAATAATAAAATAAAATAAAATACAATGATAAACCCAGAGTTGAAAATACTATAAGTGCCCTGGCTCAACACTTATAGTATAGCTCAGTTGGATAGATTAATTGGTTAGAACTTTATCCTCATATGCCAAGTTGTAGGTTCAATCTCTGGTCAGGGCACATAAAAGAAGCAACCAATGAATGAATAAATAAGTGGAATAATAAACCAATGTTTCTCTCTCTCTAAAATTAATAAATGTAATTTTTAAAAAGAAAAGACCGTAACTAAAATGATAAATTTATTCAATGGATTCAACAGTAGATTTGAGATGGTGGGGAAAAAATCAATGAACTTAAGATAGTTCTATATAGAATACAAGAGGTCTGTCCAGATAAAGTCCAGCCACTGTTACTATAATGAGAACTGTTTGCACATGTGTCATCAGTGTAACCTGGCAGCCAAGGAGAGTGGACTGGAATGTGCATGTGTGAACCATGATGACTTCATTGTACTAGTCAGAGGGGGAGGTAGACGCTGTTGAGTGAACATGTGCACTAACTATGTGGCCATTGTATTCAAAATGACTGAGTAAGTAAAACAATGAATCTGCATCAAATTTTGTGTTACATTTGAATATTCCTCCATGGAAACTATTTGTACAATTCAGAAGGTTTTACAGGATGATACAATGAGTACAGCACAAGTAAAAGTGTGGCACAAATGTTTCAAAGATGTTTGAGAATCTGTTGAAAGTGATTCACAGTCTGGTAGGCCTGCAACAAGCAGAACACCTGAGAATGTTGAACATGTATGGGCTGCAAGTGATCAGTGACTGACAATGTGAGAACTAGACACTGATATTGGGATTTTAATAACTACTGTGTCTGAGATTTTGATGCAGGATCTTGGCATAAAATGCTGTGACAAAATTCATTCAGTGGCTTCTGCTACCAGAACAAAAGGAACTTTGTGCTGCAGTTGCTAATGATGCTGGGAGAACTCTGTGAGGTCCCAAGGTGACTTGTTGAAGGGGAATGAGGTGTTATTGTCTTATGCACAATGTTTCTTGTATCTTCTTCAATAAATATCTCTATTTTTCATAATGTATGTCTGGATACTTTCTGGGCAGACCTTGTATAATATGAAGACAGAGGGGAAAAAGAATGAAGGAAAATGAACCACCTCAGAAAAACTTAGGGCATTATTAATTATCCTATCCTAAATAATAAGAGTGCCAGAGGAGAAAATAAAGAAATAAACAAAAAAATTATCTGGAGAAAAATGGTTTAAGCTTGGCAAATTGAGAAACATAAATGCAAACATTAGAGAAATTCCATAAACTCCAAGTAGTACAAATGTAAAAAGATCAATACAAAGACACATCATATGTAGTCAAAATAGAAAAGGACACAAGAAATTATTGGAAGCAATAAGAAAAACTACTCACCACATACAACAGAATCTCAATAAGATTAACAGCTGACTTATCATCAGAAGTAATGGAAGCAAATGATACAGTGAGAGGACATATTAAGGGTGCTAAAGAGAAAAACGTTGAACCACAATTTTTATATGTTGAAAAATTATCTTTCAAAAATGTAAGTAAATTAAGATATTTCTAGATGAACAAAATTTAGAGAATTTGCTGTTGGAAGACCCACCTTATTAAAAAGACCAAAGTTCCTCAGGTTGAATGCAAATGACTCCAGAATAATTTAAAAGTACATGAGAAATATGAAATACTAGTTAATGCAATTGTGTAGGCAATTATAAAAGACAGTATGATTGCATGTTGTTTGTATTAGCTGATTTAAAAATTGACTGCAAGTGTGATAGTTATATCAGTTGATTGTTGAGCCTGCAGCACATAGAAACATACTAACAATACAGCACAAATAAAATGACTAGAAATAAACCTATATTGGAATAAGGAAATGACACCATATGGTAACTCAAATACACAGAAGCAAATGAAGAGAATAAAGAGAAATCAGGAGAAACAGAAATGAATAATTTTGTGTGTGATCATTTTTTCTCAGATTAAAGAACTTTTTTCAGTGTTTTCCTTTAATATATCTTTTTTAAAATATATTTTATTGATTATGCTATTACAGTTGTCCCATTACCCACCCTTCATTCCCTTCCACCCTGCACACCTTCTCCCACCCACATTTCCTCCCTTTAGTTCATGTCCATGTGTTATAAGTTCTTTAGCTTCTACATTTCCCATACTATTCTTGCCCTCCCCCTGTCTATTTTCTACCTACCATCTATGCTACTTATTCTCTGTACCTTTTACCCCTCTCTCCTCCTCCCACTTCCCTGTTGCTAACCCTCCATGTGATCTGCATTTCTGTTCCTGTTCTAGTTATTTGATTAGTTTGTTTTTGTTTTAGGTGTTATTGTTAATAATTGTGAGTTTGCTGTCATTTTAATATACATGTTTTTTATCTTCTTTTTCTTAGATAAGTCTCTTTAACATTTCATAAAATAAGGATTTGGTGATAATGAACTCCTTTCACCTGACCTTATCTGAGAAGCACTTTATCTGCCCTTCCATTCTAAATGAAAGCTTTGCTAGATAGAGCAATCTTGGAAGTAGGTCCTTGCCTTTCATGACTTGGAATATTTCTTTCCAGCCCCTTCTTGCCTGTAAGGTCTCTTTTGAGAAATCAGCTGACAATCTGATGGGAACTCCTTTGTAGGTTACTGTCCCCTTATCTCTTGCCACTTCTAGGATTCTCTCCTTCATTATTATCTTGGCTAAGGTAACGATGATGTGCCTTGGTGTGTTCCTTCTTGGGTCCAACTTCTTTGGGACTCTCTGAGCTTCCTGGACTTCCTGGAAGTCTATTTCCTTTGCCAGAATGGGGAAGTTCTCCTTTATTATTTGTTCAAATAAGTTTTACACTTGTTGCTCTTCCTATTCTGGTACCCCTATAATTCGGATGTTAGAATGTTTCAAAATGCCCCGGAGGTTCCTAAGCCTCTCCTCCTTTTTTCAAATTCTTATTTCTTCATTCTTTTCTGATTGTATGTTTTTTTCTCCCTTCTGGTCCACTCCATTAATGTGAGACCCAGCTTTCATTCCATGACTCTTGGTTCCCTGTGCATTTTTTCTTCATTTCACTTATTGTAGCTTTCATTTTTTCATCTAATTTGCAACCAAATCAACCAATTTTGTAAGCATCCTGATCACCATTGCTTTGAACTGTGCATCTGATAGGTTGGCTATCTTTCGGTCACTTAAAAGTACTGATGGTGAGGCTTTCATTTGTTCTTCTGTTTGAGCCATCTTTTTTTCCCCCTTTGGTCTGGTTGCACCTGTTATGTATGAAGGGCAGAGCCTTAGGTATTCACCAGGGTGAGGCACCCCAGTCACTGGGTTGTGACGCTGTATGTGTGGGCAGCATCCAAGAGGGAACAATGGTGCTTGCTCTGCTCTTTGTCGGACCTCAGTCCCTTCTGCCACTTCCCCCGAGCAAACTGAGCCCCTCTGGTGCCAATTCCCATGTGGGTGGGCTTATGCACCCCAAGGGTCTTTCCAACAACCTCTCCTGTGAGGCTGGGAGTCTCTCCCTGCACCTCAATTCCCACAGGTGTTTTCAATCGGTGCCCCAAGGCTCTATTTCCCAGCGCTGGGATCCTGGGTTGCATGCGGTGCCTTGCTTCACAATCACCTCCTCACTGGGTCTCCTGGTTGCCACCCCTCGGCTGGAGTCTGCCAGCTGCTGCTTGCATGCATAGGTTCCATGCGCCGTGGTCTTGCATGCCTGGGATGCCTTACACACTTGGTCCCACTGCTCTTTGTGCCTTGACTCCTCTCCGCCCGGCTGTCCGACTCCACCCCTCCTACCCGTCTGGATGAATGTGTCTATTTTAACTCCTTGGTTGTCTGACTTCCATACAGTTCAGTTTTCTGTCAGTTCTGGTCGTTATTCTATTTCTAAATTGTTGTTGTCCCTCTCTTGGTTGTGCGAGGAGGCTACCTTTGCCTCCATCTTGGCTGGAGGTCCCTTTAATATATCTTAATGTGGTTTACTAACAACATATTTTCTCAACTTTTGTTTGAAATATTATTTCTTTTGTTTTTATTTTTGAAAATATTTTATTTTTCATTTTTTAGAGAGAGAAGGGAGGGAGAAACAGAGGAAGAGAAACATCAATGTGAGAGAGAACGTCAGTGGCACCCCAGTCATGTGCACCCCATCTGTGGCATGAATCCATAACCCAGGCATGTGCCCTGACCTGGAATCGAACCAGCTACCTTTTGCTTTGCAGGACAGCACCCAACCAACTGAGCCACAGTGGTTGGAGCATGTCTTTACTTTTCAGTGTGAGTTTTGTCAGGTATAGAAATCTGTCTTGATAGCCATTTCATTTTTTTCCCCTCATCACTTTAAAGATGGCATTTCAAGACCTGTCTTGCATTGTTTCTGATGAGATGTCAGTTATCTTTTTTTGTTGTTCTGTGTGCGAAGTGTCCATATTCTTAGTCTATTAGAATTTTTTTTAAAAGACTGATCTTTGGTAATTTGATTATGATGAAATATGAGGTCTGTCCAGAAGATATCCAGCCATATAATATGAAAAATAGAGATATTTATTGAACATGATTCAAGATACAAGAAACATTGTCCATAAGACAATAACACCTCAGTCCCCTTCAAAGTAGGAACTTTCGATCCTCAATAAATTCTCCCAATTGCTATCAGCTGCCCCATTGTATTTCCCTGAATCTCAGTGATGGTCTGAAATCTCTTCCCTTTCAAAGGTGATTTTAGTTTTGGGAAAAACCAGAAGTCACAGAGCACCAAGTCAGGGCTATAGCGGGTCTGAGTCACCCGGGTGATTTGGTGTTTCACCAAAAGACTCAGCATAAGATATGATCCACAAGTGGGCACATTGTTGTGATGAAGCTGCCAATCACCAGCTGCCAATAGCTGCAGCCTTCTGAATCATCTGAATAGTTTCCATGGAGGAATGTTCAAACTTAGTACCGATGCAGACACTGGCCCACAGTGTCCATGTCATTGTGCATGAAATGAGACATTTGCACAGACTACCGAGTCTGGTGGAGGAAAAGGGGCAGCATGGCTTTTCTCTCAAGGGGAACAAAAGCCGTGGCCTCCACCATGGTAGGCCTTTATTGGGTTTCTTTGCCCATTACACGATGGCCCTCATTTACTATGCACAGGTTCGCTTTAGGTGGTTACCTCTTACAGAAAACAAAGGAACCAATGCTGCTAATCACATCACAGAAGAGGAATATTTGCAAATGAAAAGGCAAAAGTAGTTGAACCAGTTATACTCATCCTTGAAGGTTTAGCATGGATTTTAGGAAGTTGCTTTGCAGTAAATGTCCTCAATTAAGGGTGAGGGAGTTTTAGCAAAAAGCAAGACTCATAGCAGCCTAGGTACATTGCAGGCCTGATTCCCTACAGGAGAACCTATCTATGGGCGTGGGTCCTGCACATCTCCGAGTGGGAGCTGGACCCATGCCACGCAGAACGGTCTACTACAAGTACAAAATTCAACGCAGATTTGTTGCTCTACTCACTCAGTCATTTTGAATGTGATGGGCACACAGTACACATGCTCACTCAACAGTGTCTACCTCCCCCACTGATTGGTACAGTGAAGTCATCAGTGTTCATGAATGTATATTCCAGTTCTCTCTTCTTGACTGCCAGGTTATGTGGATGTTGTGTCAACCATTTTTACTACATTAACAATGGCTGGATTTTTTCCAGACAAACCTCACATAGTTTTAATTGTGCTTGTATGAGTTCACTGAACATTTTAAATAAGATAGGTTATTTCATTAAAAAAATTATTTCTCCTCTTCTTTTGAAACTCTAGTTACACAACTGCTATATTGTTCTACATGTACTTTATAAGCTGTTCTTAGATTTTTAAAGTACTTTTCTCTGTGGTCTTCAATTTGGATAATTTCTATTGACCTAATTTCATGTTTATTGGCCTTCCTCCTACTGTATTCAATTTGTTATTAAGCCTCATATCCAATAAATTCTTAATTTAAGATTTAAGAAAAATTTATTCTAGAATGTCAGTTTGATTTTGAGAGATTTTATTTCACTATTATAAAATAGATTTTCCTTATTTTGTCTATCTTCATATTTCTCTAACATATTTATAATGTGCTTTCAGAGTATAACCTGCTAACTTCTACCTATATGATTTATTGGTGAGCCTACCTCTATATTTTTATTTTTCTCTTCTTTCATGTCTCATCATTTTTGATAATATACAGGACTGCACATTTAAATGAGCCAAGGAATTTGGAGTAAAAATTGTTTCCTAAGAAAGGGTTATCACTTTCTCTGTTAGGCAACTAGGATGAAGAGCTGATGATTATTTTCTCTTCTGTGTTGGCTTTATTTATGCAACATTTTGTCTGACAGATACATGTATCTATGTGTGAAGCAGCAGATAATGTTTATTGCTGTAGTATTTTCTATTTAATTGATTTACCACTATTTACCTGTCTAGTCTGCCACTGACATATATGTAGGTTGTTTGCAGTTTTTTTAATTATATTTTATTGATTATGCTATTACAGTTGTCTCAATATTTTCCTTTTTGTCCCTTCTACCCAGCACCCCCTACTCCCTCAACCAATCCCTACACCTTGGTCATGTCCATGGGTCATGCATATAAGTTATTTGGCTACTCCCTTTCCTATGCTGTATTTTACATCTCCATGACTATTCTGTAACTACCAATTTTTACTTCTTAATCCCTTCACCTTTTTATCCATTCCTTCTGGCAACCATCAAAACATTCTCTGTACCTATGGTTCTATTTCAATTCTGCTTTTTGTTTATTTCATTTTATTTTTAGATTCAATTGTTGATAGACATGTATTTATTGCTATTTTATTATTCATAGTTTTGATCTTCTTCTTTATCTTAAATAAGTCCCTTTAACATTTCATATAATAATGATTTGGTGATGATGAACTCCTTTAGCTTTGCTTTGTCTGGGAAGATGTTTATTTGCACTTTGATTCTAAATGATAGTATTTCTGGGTCAAGTAATCTTGGTTGTAGGTACTTGCTTTTCACCACTCTGCATGCTTCTTGCTCATACCTTCTAGCCTGCAGAGTTTCTTTTGAGAAATCAACTGGTCTTATGGGAGCTGCCTTGTAGGTAACTAACTGCTATTCTCTTGCTGTCTTCATCTTCAAACTTTGACCTTTTAATTGTGATGTGTCTTGGTGTGGGTCTCTTTGTGTCCATCTTGTTTGGGACTCTCTGTGCTTCCTGGACATGTATATCTATTTCCTTCACAAAATTAAGGGAGTTTTCTTTCATTATTTTTTCAATTAGCGTCCCAATTTCTTGCTCATTTTCCTCTCCTTATGGGAATTCTGGTAGATTGCATCTGTGTTGCAACCTGAATTTCAGTTTACCTCCTATTTCAAATGTCTTTAGGGTGAGATCCACCCTGAGTGATTACAGGCACCCCCTTGGGGGAAATTTGGGATTGAAGCACTATAGTACATGTTAATTTTCCCTCTGGTTTCCAGCCAAGCCAACAGCAGCCTGTACTGCCATATTTTTTGGCAAATTCCCATGGGGATGCACTTCATGGCTAGAAGAATCAGCTCTGAGTTTGGGAATATGATACATTCCAATGTGTCACACTAGCCCATGAGACTATTAACAACTCTTCTGTATTTTTTGCTATCCCAGAAGAGTTTTCTGCCCATGACCAGCCTATATTTTACCCATTTATTCCCAGACATGGTTAATACTTACAGAGAGGTAAGTGACACTGGTATTTGCTCAAAAAAGCTTCTTTTCTCCTTGGAAAATAAACTAATCATTTTACATTTCTTTTTCTAAAATACATATACATCATATGTATTATGCTTTTTAAAATTGTTCTAGTTGTTGCGGTGGTAATTATATTCACTTGTACTTATTCACTTGTAATTCACTTGTATATTCACTTGTAATTAGATATGGAACATTCTAGTGCTTATTCATGTTTATATACTGTCTTAACAAGTGATTCATATATTATAGTTGTTTTATTCATTACTAAGGTAGTGTGTTTTATAGGTGTCGGTAACCTCTGCAAATATCAATAGAGTATCTGTGTCATAACAACAGCTATTGCTATGGAGTTGTTACCATATGCACACTAGGTAATATATGTAAAGCACTTGAAACAGAGCAGTCCTATAAGTTAAGGACCATTATTAGCCCTATTACACACATGGGAAAACAGCCATGGAGAGTTTAGGTGACCTCTCAAGGTCCTGCACTTCGTAAATATTGGTGTTGGGATTCAAATCCAAGCAGTTTTCCTCAGAGTCCTAGCCCTTAGTCACCATACTCTATTGTGGTCTTGAGTGAACACTTAACATTGATTTTTAACAGGGCTGACCTTTACTCCTCTCTTCTCTTCATACTCTAAAAATATATTTTTATGTAATGCTCTAATTATATCATTCTATTCCATACCTTATTCTCTTTCCATACACTTTTTAGTCTGCTGTGAAGATCTATCTTTCCTGAGAATTTAGCTCAGTTATCACCTCCTTCAGAAACTTTTACCGCTTCACTAGAAATTTAACCTTCTACATACATCACCTTAGAATGTAACCTAGCATATGTAATGTATTTATATATGTTGTCTCATTCATTAGTCCATGAGACCCCTGAGAGTGGGAAGTGTAGCATGTCCATATGTGTTTATACCCAACAAATGATTCTTGACATCTAATAGTCACTGAGTGCACATTTACCAAATAGATGTTAATCTCTATCTGTTCATGAAATTGATTCTCAAAAGAAGTTTCAAAGGTTAAAATCTCTGTACTGTATTACACTTATTTTGCTCCAAAAAGTTAAAACATAATATATCAAAATAAACATTATCATACAATTTAGAAGATCATCTTGGCTAAGGTTAAAATAGAAGAAATGCAGTTATTCAATATTATAAAAATATTCATTTTAATTTTTATAGGTTTAATAGTTAAAAAAAATTCAATCTCCTATTTCAAATTAAACTGCTATTCACTCTTAACTAATAATACCTTATGTACCTGACACTTCAGGTGGAATGATTAAATTATACACATGTAGAAAGATCTCAGAAAGCAATGACAGGTATTACAAACCTACTATGTTCCTGTGTACTTAAAAAGTACTGTATTTAAAATTTAAGACACTTATTTTAATTCATTGTTTCTCTTGTATGTGACATTCTTCTTTTCCTTTTGATTCACATGAGAGTATAAATTTTTATTTCTTTCAATTTGGCTTTGTTTTTCACTGAATTTATACCATAAAACATTGTACTGTTCAGCTTTGCTAGTTACTTTAAGCAAGGTAGTGGAAGTATAGAACCATTTCTCTTGCTCACGTGGAAGAGACTTGAAAGGACATTTTTAAAAACAGAGACAACAGTGAGCTGCATACAGAGATATTAAGTCAGCACATAAAGTCTTTAAATCTACTCCTCCAGCTATGTCTGTGTAGAACCCGTCTTGCTGTATTGAATGGATTAAATAGTTTTCCATTGATTTTTAAAGCTGAAGTTCTTAAACAAAAATTTGGGCTAAGCAACTTCAAATAACTTCTTTTTTAGCTTTACAAAGTTGTTTATGAATACAAACATCTTCGATCCTTTTAATGATCTTACTTTACTACGATGGAATGTATGTAGTCTGTCCAGAAAGTATCCTGCCATGTACTGTGAAAAATAGAGACATTTATTGAAGAAGATACAAGAAACACTCTACATAGGACAATGATGCTCAGTACCTTTCAAAGTAGGCACTTCGGGCCTCACAGTTTTCCCAGCGTCTCTTCCACTGTTCAAAACACTGCAAAATCCTTTGTTGAAATCGTCATCAGCTGTCCCTTTGTATTTTCCTGAATTTCATCAAGGGTTTGAAATCTCTTCCCTTTCCAAGGTGAATTTAGTTTTTTGAAAAGCCAGAAGTCACAGGATGCGAAATTTGATTCTTTGGTAGCGGTTTGAATCAAGTCATTAGCAACTGCAGCATGATGTTCTTTCTGCTCTGGTAGCAGAAGCCACAGAATGAATTTTGCCACAATGCATTTCATGCCAAGACCCTGCATCAAAATCTCAGACCCAGTAGTTTTTGGAATCCCCAGATCAGCTTCTAGTTCTTGCACTGTCAGTTGCTGATCATTGTTGATTGCAGCCCATACACATTCCACATTCTCAGGTGTTCTGCTTGTTGCAGGCCTTCCAGAATGTGGATCACTTTCAAAGATCTCAACCATCTTTGAAGCATTTGTGCCTCACTTTTATTTGTGCTGCACTCATTGTATAATCTCTGAAACCCTTCTGAATGGAGATATCAATACTTGTCTTATAGGACTGCAATAAGGAGCAACGGATATATAAAATAGTCAGCATAATTCCTGACACATTGTATAAGCTCCCAAAGTCATAGTTATTTTTATATCTACCCTGTTACTCCTACTACTTTCTAGCCACCAGACTTGGTTCTCAAACATACAGAATCAAAGAAAACATAACCTCTTGTCTCAAGAAGCTCAAAGTCTACTGAAAAAGACCAAAGTAGCACAAACATACAAAATACAGTGTAACAAATGCTATTAAAATATTAAGCAGGTACATTTTCAAGTAAAGTGGACCAAAGGAAGAACCTGGTGGACAATATGTACTTTACCAACTTAATTGAAACTTATTACTAGCCAGCAAATTTTGCCTGGCTATTAACTATTTTTTTGTTTCATTTACTTGTTTTTGTTTCTATTTAGAGTTTATATATTTTTGCAAAGCTAAGCATAGTGACTTGAATTTGACTATGAACTTGAATGCCCTTTGGACTTGAATATCAAAAAATAGAGCACACCTCTGAACCCAGAAGTGTTGTTGTGTCTTATAATTTAGAGGACATCTTATACCAGCAAAGAATCTTTTAAAATACAAGTAACATCTGCTAGGACACAGGCATTGGTGTGAACTTTTTATAGAGTGAATGTCAATCAGCTTTGTTAAAATGATTCCGGGTGTTTAGAGATCATTAATATTTTCCTATTATTCTTATGATATTGAGGCAGTTTCCCCAATTTCAAAGCATTAACATATAATAGTTTAATATTAAAGAAGATTCCATAAGACACAGTGGAGCACTTTGCAGAGAACTCTAAACTTCCAACATATAGGACGGAATGTGATCTAGATTCCAATAAAATGTTTTGCTAAAGCTTGGAGGTCAGGATCAGCAGCTAGAATTAGGAAAAAGATGCAGCATGCATAATAACCTTCTCCATTCTCAAGATGTCCCTCTGCTATAATATCTGAGAGAAAATTAAAAGTATGAGTCTTTAAGTGATACAAAGAGAAGGACGATCTGATATTGTTCTTTTTCATCATTAAATACAAGTGAGGGTACCTAGGCACAGGGAGGAAAGTAAGTACTCAGAGATAAACATAAAATAACTAGGAATCAAAGAAAAATACAAAGAAATCAAGCATGGATTAAAAACAGGAATACTTAGAAATAAAAACTGAGAAGAGATAAAAGAAAACAAAATTTATTTGAAACAGAGAAAAATGACATTAATACATTAAAGAAACAAACAGTCTTAGCTGCAATAGTCTAATAGTTTCCTTCAGTGTTCTTCCCTATTAGTTTCTAGATAAGAAAAAACCTCACGGTTTTGCTCATTTTCTTGCTGTTCTCCGTAGCTGGAAACACTGGGGTGGAGAAGATAGAAGTGACCCAAGGAGAGACGGTGGGGAGGGGGGCTGAGACAGCCCTTTGACCCAATTGTACCTGAGTCTGTTATACCACCTGCCCTCTCTGAGATATAATTGTGTCTTTTTACAAGTTTTGGGGAAATGTAGCAAATTAAATGTGCAGATTTTAAATGTTTCCTATCTCAAGTCTTTGCACTCTAAGTTGCTTTGTAATCTGTCTTGCACTAAATATTCGTCTTACTTTGCCACTTTTCCTCTGTTACTGTAATTCACTTCAGGTTCAGTTTTAGGAAGTTAGATTTTTAATAAGATTTCTTTAAATGGCTTCTATATTTAGCCAGTCTTACAGTTCTCAACAGCACATGGAAGAGCAAATAGGGAGGTTAAATAAATTAGTTTCTTTAACTACTAGATGAAACCAGAATTAGGGCTCTCTAACTTCTAAAACTTGGAAGCAGTGTTGGCAAACTAAATCTATCAATAGCCTAACATAAACCTCTTCACAAAGTACTTTATCCTGCTTATCATAGTAATGTTTCTTCCGTTTCCAAGAGTGGTCCTTTCCCTCCAAATGTTTTCAGCAGGCAGATCACTCTGTTCTGAGGGAAACTTATTCAGGTCCTATGCTGCTACTATATGTTAATTTATATATATGAAGAAAGATGTCAAATATGGAAGAATTAGTTTCTGACCCTGTTTTAAAAGGACAAAACAATCAGGCCTTACTTTTTAAAACAATCTAAAGCTTGGACACTTTTATTGTACATGCGTAATGCCATGCATTATTTTTGAATAATGAACACAGACAAAATAAAAGATTAATTTTTCTTTAGATTGTTACTTGGATTCTGAAAGGTACTCAGCACTAAGCCCTGTGACTCCTGATGGTGTGGAGAGGAAGGTAAGCAGGAGGCTGAAGGATGACAGGAAACATTTTATGATTTATGCAATTTTTATGAAACATGCTCTCTTTGCTTACTGCAGAGTGTTGCTATTATTATCATTTGGTGGGCCCGAAGTGTGGGTCACACACATCATCTGCCTAAAAATAGTTCTACAGCCTGTCTGGGTGTCATTATGGTGTTTGTTTCATAACAACTGCCTATGAATCTTTTTATTAAAATTCTAGTGGGCTGGGACTTTGAGCCAACAATGGGGCCTGCACACAACTAATAGAGCACAGCCTGTCCTTGGGAAGGCTGTGGCAGGATCAGAGCAGGGTGTGTCAAAAATTAAGAGCACTGCAAAGAATCTCAGGCCCAGGGACTTTAAAAGAGACAGGATGAGACCATGGGGGAATGTATTTATCTCCTAAAAGTGATAATCCACTCCCCAAATGATAGTGACTTGCTACTGAGCTGAAAAAAATGTGTTTGAGGGCCATGCCACAATTCACCTTGCTGACTGACCTGGGGAGTGAACGCTGAAATGTCAGGGGCCCTTTAAAAAATTTTCCAAAAGCACAAAGGTAACTGCACAGGATTTTAGTAGATAAATTGTAAAGTCATAGTGTTTAGATAGAGGCATAGCAATCTTTATAGTGCATACATTCCCTCATATACTGAGATACAGCTTACATTTATAAAACAAAATCTCCATAGAAATCCCGTGAATATAAAGTGTGAAATTCACAGATTTAATCTTTAAATTCAGTAGTTATAATTTTTACAAGTATTTTTTCTGAATTAAAATGCTTTTTTAAAAAATGACTGTGAAGACACAGATATAGGACCGGTTGTGAGCAAAAAATGCACAGTTGTAGAATTAAGATTAAAGGAAGGTTAAAAAGGATATATTTGGCAAGTTATGACCATGTGCTCCATTAATTACATTTTAGTAAATGTAGGAGAATATTGACACCATATGCAAAAAGTAAAAATGAAAATCCTACTTTCTGTGATTACATCAGAGTGATAGCATTAGTGTTGTTTCCCAGGGGCTTTGGGGTTGGACCAAACAAATGAGCGATTATGGGATATTCTAATTTGATCATACAGTGGCAAGGAAGTAAATATAATAGTAAGGCAAAGAAGTTAAAAAGGAATCCCCATTGTTCTAGATTTGAATTCAAATGATCAATTTGAACTTCAAAGTATGTCTTTAAATAATATATTACTTACCCCTGTTTATATATTGCATATCTTGCTACTTAATAAAAAGGCCTAAAAATAATAGCAAATTCAGGAGGATCCCTCTTCTCCAGATTGTAATCTGGTGATATAATTTTTACCAAGAGAAGTCAAGATGTTTTCAATAAATGGATGATTCATGTCTCTGGAAGAAAAAGGACAAGATGAGTTTGGATCATCTTTCATACCAAAAATGATGAAAGCTGTCAAAGACTACTAGTTGTATCAGAGAATGAGAATCCTGAAGTGGGTTGCTGCCATATTTTATAAAATTATGAGTATTCTTGTTGTTCAATTACAGTTGTCCCTATTTGTCTCCCATTACTGTCCCCTGCCTTACCCACCCCCACCTCCCACATTCAATTCTTCCCTCCCCATTTGTCTTTGTCTGTGGGGCCTTTATACACATTCCTTGATGACCCTTCCCATTCTTTTCCCCTTATCATCCTTCCTCCTCCCTTCTGGTTATTGTCAGTTTGTCCTTTATTTCCATGTCTCTGGTTATATTTTACTTGCTTGTTTGTTTTGTTGATTAGATTCCACTTATAGATGAGATCATATGGTATTTGTCTTTCACCACCTAGCTTATTTCACTTAGCATAATGCTCTCCAGTTGCTGTTGCAAAGGGCAGGAATTCCTTCTTTCTCTCTGCTGCATAGTATTCCATTGTGTAAATGTAACACAGTTTTTGATCCACTTGTTTACTGATGGACCCTTAGACTATTTCCAGCACTTGGCTATTGTAAATTGCGCTGCTCTGAACATTGGGGTGCATAGGTTCTTTTGAATTGGTGATTCAGGATTCTTAGGGTATAATCCAAGCAGTGGAAATGTCAGGTCAAAAGGCAGTTCCATTTTTAGTTTTTGAGGATATTCCCTTCTGTTTTCCATAGTGGCTGTATCAGTCTGCATTCCCACCAACAGTGTAATAGGGTTTGCTTTTTTTTCTACAACCTCATCATCCTTGTTTGTTGATTTGTTTATGAGTATTCTTTTAGTCATGTTAATTCAAAACTGAGAAGCTATGTAAATGAGAGTAAAGACTGATCTAGGATGGGAGCTAAACCTAAGAACCACAAGTTCTATTAAGGCTATTCTTGACAGACACTAAGATTTCTGGTCTCTTTCTTAAAAGCAAAAATAAGACAAGTATTCACCCCCAAGTATTTGACTTCTTATAACTTCCCTCATGTTAAGGACATTATGCATAATATTTAATACATCAGTTAAATGATTCTTATGTTTTCTATCAAATATGCTGGTGAATGTTATGTGAATAGTAAAATAATTTTGAAACTTCATCTACTTATCTAGTAAAGGAAAAAGGTAATTTTAAGCTCTGGGTTACTTTTTAGGGTTCAGAAAGATTATGATCATTAATAAGTTAAATTGTATTTTGAAATTAAATTTCTTTCTATATTTTAAAGGAAATAAAAATAAACAACTTGCTTTACTTGTTGCTTTATAAGTAAAAATGACTGAGCAACAACTACAAAGAAATCTACACAGAATTATGAAAGAGTTTAGGGGAGATATCCCTTCAAGAGAAAAAAATATAAAAGGAAGATGGTTTTGAATTCTCAGCAAGGAGTCACCGTCTCAATTAAAAGTGATTTTGTATAGGAACATAAAAGCTGTTAGTTCATTTCATTAATGCTTTGGCCATTAGGAATGTATAATAACAGAGATTAAAGTGATAAAAATTAGTTCAAATTCTGTTTAGTAACACTGAAGGAAAAAAGAAAAGTTGTTTCTCAAATACAATGGTATTTTTTTTTATTTTACATGAAATATTTGAATCCCTCATGATCAGTTAAGTAATCAGAGTCAAAAACTCAAACTAGTGTTTGATCCAGTACACCCAATTGGCCAGTTGATGGATCACACATAAAGTGAGAGAAAGACTGTATTCAGAAGACTCCTGGGAGTGAAAATGGCTATAAATATTTTCAGCAGGGGCTGGTGTTTACCTGTGTCAGGCAAATACAGATATCTCTATTTTCATTTCTCTGATAAGACTCAGTGTCTAAAACAGATCAAGACACTCAGACTTGGGCAAACAGAGCTTTTCAAGAGGCATTCTTCATGATTACTCTGTTTCAGGGAGGCACTCATGTGCTCGTGTTTGTAGATCTCCTCAGTGTTAAAACCTAATTACCAGCACTCTAAAAGCACCAGTTATTTCTTCCACGGACCCTAATAACTATGTTATTGAAGATGCTTAGGGTCCTACACTTTTTATTTACACCTTTAGAAATTTTACATAATTTCTAGAACTTACTATTTTGGTAATAATAATGCATACAAATATAACATAATTATTAGTCCTTATTTGACGATGCTTCCCATGTGATAGTAGATAGCAAAAATATTAGGCTTATTTGATATGTTAATAAGATCCTACATTTTGGGGCTTTCAAGTTCAAGTGCTCTTGCTTTTTGTCCATCCTGTCACCCTGGAAGCACTGCAAGGAAGTGCTACTTGTACCCTGTAGGAATTTAGAGGTGACTTTGTATTGTCTATCTGAATGGTGCCTGCTAAGACATTGGACAACCAGACATGACAGTCTAAAGAATTTTGGTGTTGCAGCGACCTACTTTTTTCTAAAATTACTGAACTCCAACAAAGTATTTAAAAAATATATTCTTATATAATTTTTGTTGAACTCGTTAGAGTGACATCGGTTAATAAAATTATAAAGGTTTCAGGTGTATGATTCTATAACACATCATTTACATATTGTATTGTGTGTTCACCACCTCAAGTCAAGTCTCTTTGCATTACCATTTATCTACCCTATATATTCTATCTTCCCCACCCCCCTTCCCTTCTGGTGGTCTCTATACCGTTGTCTGTATCTATGAGGTGGGTTTTTTGTTTTTTCTTTTAGCTTAATGCCTTCACTTTTTATTACCCAACCCCCCCCCCCAAGCCCTATCCCCTCTGACAGCTGTCAGTCTATTCTCTGTATTGATGAATCTGTTTCTGTTTTGTTTGTTAGTTTATTGTGTTCATTAGATTCTACATAAAAGTCAAATCATATGGTACTTTTCTCTCTCTGAATGGCTTATTTCACTTAACATAATATTCGCCAGGTTCATTCTGTCAGGAAGGGTAAGATTTGCTTCCTGTTTATGGCCCAGTAGTACCCCACTATCATGTGTAAATGTACCACAGCTTTTTTATCTACTCATTGATTGATGGACACTTGGCTTGTTTCCAGATCTTGATTATTGTAAATAACACTGCAATGAATATAGGGGTGCATGTATTCTTTCGAATTAGTGTTTTGGATTGTTTTATATATATTCCCAGAAGTGGAATCTCTAGGTTGTAAGGAAGTTTTATTTTTAATTTTTTGAGGTAACTCTGTACTGCTTTCCACAGTGGATGCAGCAGTCTGCATTTCCACCAACAGGGCTCAAGGGTTCCTTTTTTATATTTTGAAAATAAAGTATTTCAGGTTTTGAGAACTAAGTAGAAAATGAAACTAATGTGAATCACATAAGATTCTGAGAATTTTGTAGTACTAGACATCTAATGCTGGTCCATCTAATTATTGAGATTTGCAAAGATCAATGGCTGAATTTTTTTACAGTGAAGACAATTAAATTCACCACAGTGTCAGTATACACATTTCTAAAAAGTGATAAGGACAGAAAATGACATGTAGTGGAACATGAGGGACTAGTGAAACAGTGACTATAATAGCTTATCTTCTCTTAAGGGAGGACCAGGGGCAAACTACTAACCTAAAGAAGATATAGGTAAGTGGTTTTAAGAGAATCAAAGGTAATGAGAGTTTCCACATTCACCTGCACCACCAAAGTTTTTTAGTAAAGGTTGCTTAAGATGACAAGAAAAATATAATTCCTGGTTGGTTGTCTCTTTTACAAACCCAGATACGAATTTTGGCCCCTGAAGGATGTGCTTTGTACTTAAGTCATGAACAGTGTGGTAAACTCAGTTCCTCATATTATTCTCTGTTTTCCTCATTTAGAAAAATCAGTGATCATATCTAATGCATTTTCTTGTTGCTTTTTTCTTGAGTTGGGATTTTTTTTCAGACATGGTACCACAAATTTCCTTTCACTTATGGTCTCAAAACTGATTTACACTGAGAATAAAATAGTAGCCACTCAAGTGTTCTTTACTTGGCAATATATTGCTATCAGCATCAGATATGAAAAATGTGTTCAAGAAAAAATATTTTCCCTATATCCTTACTTAAATAACAGCCTCATCATGAGAATATTATAAAGTAACCTTTTTAAAAAATGAGCCTATATATTTTGTACTAAGTAAAAAGAAAATGTTTTTAGTTTTTGCCCTTATTATGTTTAGCACTTATACTTTTATGTTTATTTGATACCTGGGGAAATATGACTTCAACTTCAGTTTAAATGTGTTTTAAATTTACACTTCATTACATTTCCCTTTAAAATGCCTAACTAATAAATAGAATAAAAAGAATATTCCTGTATTTAATTAAATTTCAAACTGTGTTTATGTGTTTCACAATTTTTCTTTGAGGAGCTAGGTTAGTAAGAAGACCTTTTAAGTATTTGGTTCTTTACAGTCTACAATGAGCTTTGCAGAATAATAATATAAAGAGAGTGATAATAATAATGTTCTCAGTTTTTGGATCTACTGAAAGGAGGAGAAAATGCTCCTAAACACCAATTAATAGGAGGCTCTTTTGAATTCAGTGAGAATGTCAGAATTCCATTACTGATTTTTCCAGGAGTGAACACTGGAGAGTTTTCTCTATCTACCAGATTCAGGGCCCGTATTATTGGACTTACACATTGACTGTGAAGAAATGATAGCAGTAATACCAAATCAGAAACTGGAGATATCTGTTATATCTTGTACAGTGCCTTACATTAAGTGTTTTTTTTCAATATGCATATGTTCTCTATTTAACCTGATAATCTTTTTACCTTTCTATTATTTCTTTGAAAGCTTGTATGCACATACACACAAATGGATACCTTATAAAATGTTGTGTTCTCACTGCATTTGAGGATATAGTTAATTAACTAGACTAAGTGGACTTCTTACAAGAATGAGCATAATTTGTTGATTCTCTTGTCAAGGGAAATCTGATGATGTTGGTACTGAACATTTCATTTTTAAACGATGCATAGTAGGCACCACAAAATCTACAAACACTTTTGAAACATATTGTAAAGGACTGGGGAATATTTGTGTTCAAGGGGCTGAACTAGAAACTGCATGCTAGTTTCTGAGGATTTCTGTAAGCCTTTTCATCTTGCCTTTGGCTGACTCAATTCTGTAGTCACAGAGGTGTGGGGCACAGCATCTTTGGAGAGTCCCCACTATTAAAATAGTCTGCACTGCTTAACCTGTGAATAAACTCATGTATTCCAAAAGCAAAGAGGCAAAAAGGAAAGTATAACACTTTTTTCCATACACTTGCTTAAAATGGGGAATTTGTGAGGACATTTTTTGCTTTTGAAACAGAGTAGAATAAAATAGAACTTTATTGTACCTGGGAATAAATGTTCTTTAAATGCATTTCAAATTTGTTTTGTGTCCTCAAGCCTAAGATGTTAGCTTCTGTTTGGCAGAAGTGTATTCTGCTATACCCAGTTGATCTAGCAATTCACTAATAGACATCTCAGTTTACTGATCATTCACAATTCATTGGAAACTTTCAGTGTACCAGGTTTGCAATACAGAGTGATACCATCCAAAGGTAAGTATTCTCTTTCATGTTGCTTAGTTTCCTACCACCTAGAGATGAGGTGAGAAATAGAGAAATAATGTTTTCAAACATTGCATCCTTTTTTAATGTAACTATGACACAATAGCAAACAGTTTACTTTGGTCCATACATGTGATTCACATTCAGAATATTTGCTTGGCCCCAAATTCCTGGACAGGTATGTTTTGGGCAGTTAAAATGTTCAAAAGTGTCTCTTTTGCCTTGCATTTTATTTGTCTGATCTATATCTGTTCTGTACAATAAGCTTACAAATATTCTGGCCAGGTTTTTTTATTAATTTTTTTTTTTTGTAGCTTTTGACTGACATCTATTCCCTTCAAGGGTGATTTTCTAGTTGGTAAGAGGCAGAAGAGACACACCAAGCATCACCTTCAGGAACAAGCAATTTAAGTGGTATAATGAGATGGGTCTTTTCAGAGTCTATAATTGGTGACAAGGTATGGCAGCTTTATATCAGACAAATATGTACAACACAAAGCTTATTAATGAGGATGGAGCATCATATTTAAGAAAGCTTCCTGTGACTATGAGACAGGAGAATAAAACAGAGAGTGTAGGTTGTTACTAAGTCCAATATCTCCAATTTGCATCATAAAACCTTCCCCTAAGCCAATTCAAACTAATCCAGGATGGGGTATTTTTCCCCTTTGGAATTCACTGGGGTAGCCAGCAATCCATCACTGTGGATCCCAGTCCTCACAGACAACAGCAATAATCATCTAAACTTGCAGATATGTTCAATTTAATTGGGTTAGTTTAGTAACCTTCCTTGTATTAGAGCCAACTTGCAAAGAGATGTAATATTTTCACAGTTATGAAGACATAGCAGCTGGCCATAGTAAGATTTGATTGTGGATCAAGAAATCAGATTTTCATCAAGTTAAGAACTCTTCATGGAAATATATATGGAATAAATAATAAAGTAAAATGATTAACAAGGAAACCTACAAAGATATTGGCAAGGCATACAAAAACTGCCTTACTGAGAATGCTGGAATCTGTTTCTCAGCTGACTCTGATGGTTTTTACTAATATTTTTAGGGGAAACATTAATTTTAAATAAAGCCAAAGTATTTAAAAGTAGATATTGAAATAATTTATTATTTTAATGTTTAGAAGCTCTGTGAAACTTCAGGATGTACAAATTATTTTGTAAATATTAATTCATTAAGCCTTATATAATTTTCTAAGAGAGGCAGCAATGCCTTTTTTAAAAACATTCCCGAACATTTAACAAGTAAACAAGTTTTATGCAGTTAAATGCAATGTCAAAGGAAGTAAAAAAGACAACCCAGGTACTAGGTTCCTGGTGCTCTGTTCTAACAGAGAAATGATACTTTTTCATGAACAATAGAAAAGTAGTTAGAAAATAAATACCTCTTCTTAAATGTAGCTGGGACCTATTTTAATGAGTTAAGTGCCCGAGATGCTGAAGAATGAGATGCAGTCCCCTCACCATCTGCAGCATATTACAAATTTCCTTGATGAACGGTTTACCATGCAATTACAAATAAAAATAAGATTAAAAGAAAAACAGAATGGAAGATAAAGGATTGTCTAACTTATCTACCCCTTTCCTGGTTATCAAGCATTCATTTGTAGAGAAAGCGGCCTTCATTTCAGCACGCACAGCTTACAGAGGGGTCTTTCTGTGTATAATGATGAACCCTACATTCTATTAAGTTGTGGTGTTCTCCCTCAGATTGTCCCTCTACAGTAATGTGTCTAGGGGTTCTTGAATTTTCCAAGTCATTGACATATTTCTTGAAGTCTAAATTTGGTCTTCTTTGATTATAAGCTGGAGATCATAGCTCAATAAAACTTTTAGAAGCATTTAAAATTATAATTGTATATTGATGAAAATCATCCAGGACCACATTTGAAACTAGAATGAGTGCATGGGTAGTACTACAACACATCACATATGACAAGTTATGAGAAGAGGAAGCATTTTCTTCTGGGCATTGGAACCAGGGAGAAAGAGTCCCAGGGGTCCACAACTGGCCTCTCCTGTTTGGTCAGAGGCAGATCAGTGCTAACAAATTACAACTTCAGACTCTAGGGAGGATGGAAAGGACTGCCTTGTTTCATTTCCTCTAATAAAATTTTGTTCTTACCCTCAAGACTCTGATACAAAAAGTAGTTCATCTGTGGCCTGAGTCAGCAGTCACAAAGTGAGAAAGCAAAAGGGAAGAAGGCGATTCACTTAAAACATCCAATATCTTAGATGACAGATTTCAAATAAGTGCTGAGGGTGTAATTTGACTTAGACATTTCTAATTTAGTTAGTCTACTTGTATATTAAATTATATTTCATGTTTCTATTGTGCTTATTTCTCAATTTCTGGGTAGATGAATATAAAATTGAGTTTTATTTTTTGAATTTTTAAAAAATCTGTATTGTATTTTTTAATATTACCTTTTAGTCCCCTTATACCCTGCTCCTCCAAGCAATCACCACATTGTTGTCTATGTCTATGAATCCTTTTTCTTTTTTGCTCATCCCCCCTCTCAAACACCCCACTAGCTGTCAACCTGCTCTCCATCTATGAGTCTATTCCCATGTTCCTTGTTAGCTCACTTTGTTTATTAGATTCCACATATGAGTGAAATCATATAGTATCTGCCTTTCTCTTACTGGCTTATTTCACTTAGCATAATGTTCTCTAGGTCCATCCATACTGTCTCAAAAGGGTAAACTTTTCTTCTTTTTTTATGGCCAAGTAGTATTCTATTGTGTAAATGGCCCATAGTTGTTTTATCCACTCATCTGTTGATGGATGCTTGGGCTGCTTCCATATCTTAGTGATTATAAATAATGTTGCAATGAACATAGGAGTGCTTGATCAGTTGTATTTTTATATGCCAATAATGAACTAACAAAAAGGCAAATTAAGAAAACAATCCCACTCACAATTGCTACAAAAAGAATAAAATACCTAGGAATAAAACTATCCAAAGATGTACTAAGAAAATTATAAGACACTGAAGGGAGAAATTGAAGATACAAATAAGTGGAAATATATACCATGTTCATGGGTAGGAAGAATAAACATTAAAATGTCCATACTGCCAAAGCAATCTATAGATTTAATGCAATTCTTGTCAAGATTCCATAGACATATTTCACAGAACTAGAACAAATATTTCAAAAATTTATACAGAACCATGAAAGGCCCTGCATAGCAACAGTGATCCTGAGAAAGAAAAACAAAGTTGGAGGAATCACATTACCTAATATCAAACTGCACTATAAGGCCATAATAATCAAAACAGCATGGCGATGGCATAAAAACAGACACATAGATAAATGGAAGAGAATAGTAATTCCAGAAATAAACCCACACCCTTATAGTCAGTTAACATTCAACAGAAGAAGCAAGCACATACAATGGGCTAAAGACAGTTTATTCAACAAATGGTGTTGGGAAAACTGGACAGATATTTGTGGAAAATGAAACACTTTCTTACGCCACGTGCAAGAATAATTCAAAATGGATTAAAGACTTAAATATTAGATCCAAAAGCATAAAAATTGTAGGACAAAACAGGGAGCAAAATCTTGGATATTGATCACAGAAATTTTTTCAGATATATCTCCCCAGGCAAGCGGAACAAAAGAAAAACATAAACAAATGGGAATTCATCAAACTAAAAAGGCTTTGCACAGCAAAGGAAATCATCAACAAAACAAAAAGGCAGCCCACAGAATGGGAGAACATACTCACTAATACATCTGATAAGCAGTTAATATCCAAAATTTATAAAGAATGCACAAAGCTCAGCACTAAAAAGCAAATAACCTAATTAAAAAATTGGCAAAGAATCTGAATAGACACTTCTCCAATGGTGGCCAATACACACACACAAAAATGCTCACTGTCACTAATTGTCAGAGAAATGCAAATTAAAACCACAATGAGATACCATCTCACACCTGTCAGAATGGCCATTATTAATAAATCAACAAACAACAAGTGCTGGCAAAGATGTGGAGAAAGGGGAACGCTTTTGCACTGTTGGTGGGACAGCCACTGTGAAAAGCAGTATGGAGGTACCTCAAAAAATTAAAAATAGATATGCCTTTTGACCCAGCAATCCCAATTCTGGGAATATATCTGAAGGAACCCATCACTGAATTTTAGATATTCAATTTTCAATTTTGGGGGCCTCATTTTATTAGTCTGTTCTCCCTAGAAACCACCCTCCCGAAATCCAAAGATGCAGCAGCAAAGCATGTTGAGTAGAGTGCGGGTTTGGTATTAGACAGATCAAGGTCGGCACCCGTAAGCTGCACAGCTCGGCTCCTTCTTACTATCAGAGCCAGAGACAGCTCTTTCTATCGAGTTTGATGTTTCTCATTTATAAGTAAAGTGATAATATTCACTTTGTAGGACTGGTTTAGTGTCTAGAGATAATGTATGTAAAGTGTCAGTCTAGTGAACTAGCACATATTATTGCTGTTATTATTTCTACTGTTATCACATAAGGGAGGAGATCTCCGGGGAGAGGAAACTTGTCTGGGTAAGGACTTGTGTGGGATCATATGAAGGATGCCTTTTCTTTTTGAAACACCTTGCTGTTGTGACACTGTTTGAGCCTTTTCTCCAGGTGATTCATTCTGATCTTGCCTGGCCACCTGTTTGTAACCTTGCCCCTCTTTCACTTTCCCTAAATGTTCAGTAATAAGATGACAGTTTACCACCTCCAGGTGTGGTGACTCAGCCCTCAGCATTTTTTATGAAGTCACTTGCTTTTCCCTCAGTTTACACAGGAGAACATTGGGAGTAAGGATGTTACATGACAAACTATTTATTCTTTCTTATCCTGACACTTAAAAAAAAAGAAATTATTTTTAGGTATCTTAGCTTTTCTTTAAAATAATGTTTTGTTTACAAAACCTAAAAGGGAATTATACAAGTATCTGTTAATTATTAACCTCAAAATTTAAATATAGTTTGTCTACTAAATAAACTGATATCTAGTAATTGAAGAGTATTAGAGACGTGTTTTATAACAGGTATAACAACAGTTAATATTATTTCAGTAATAAAACATAACAGAAATGTGAGGGATTTCAGTACAAAAAGAAGATATTTTTAAGAGCCAAATACTAAGAGATAGAAAGGGCTAAGAAACTAACCAAAAATGCCAAAAATGATTGTTTTCAGTTAGAGGAAAATTGCTTATAGAAATGTCCTTTAAAATAAATGAAGACATTTTATCCTGCTATTTTTTCTGACAGGTGTCATTTTTCCAGGGCAAATGTTTGAATAATTCAGTTGCTTTTAGAATGTAACAGCTGCTAATATTTTCTAAAGTTTGAAGCAGGTGACCACAGTCCATCAGGTGATGAGTTGAGCTGAAACTTCTTTCATAATTGTTGATGATTTTTTTTTTCTTTCTTCCCCTCTAAGAGAGCATTTTTTTTGGAAGAAATCTAAATATCATGCAATGACTGGCTGAAAATAATTTGATATTGGGATTGTTGAAACCTACCTATCTATGTAGATATCCTACTTGCTCAACATTCAAGAGGAAAAGAAAACCTTTAAGTGTGCATCAAACATTTGAATCTTAGTTCTTCCCATTCATTTCTTCTTTCAGGTACTTATTTTCTCTGAGTAGTTCTCCGAGTTTTATCTCTGTATTCATGAGGAGATGTTGTAGCTCCCTGAACCTCCTATGTGTTGGAGCTTGCTTTTGAAACTTTGGGTCTTTTATTTCCAGAAATCTGGAGAATGTTGCATTTTATCTAAGAGAAGATGGAAAAATTCTTTTAAACTGTTCACTTTGTTTCTCAGTTTATTCCTCCTTCAAACCGATATTGTCTTCTTCCTGGGCATTTTCTCCTGTGAGCGCCCAGTAACATGGGAAGTGATGTTGTGCTCTGCTTCTCACTTTGTAAAGGGTTTCAACGTGACGACCAGGAAGGAGGTAGCAGGTAGAGAAAGAGAGGAGCATAGCTGACAGCTCTGGTGGCAACAGCAAGCAAATGTGTTGTCTTGATTTATAAAGGGTTTTAATGTCATCAATAGTAATTCAGCAAAGAGAGAGTTGTAAAATGCAGCTCAAAATGTAGCAAATTGCATCATTGTTAGTGCTTTAGAATTTTAAAATATCTGCAGCAGATGGTAGAGTGCTAGGAGCCATGTCTGGCTTTAGTGTCTAGGAAAAGTTTGTGTCATCAGAAACCCTCGCACGACTGTGGCTTCTCTGGCCTGCTGAGAAAAGTTACTTATTTTCCCTCAAATAATAATTTGCTTTCAGAAATATTTAACAGAGTATCAAGAAATCAGGGTTTCTAAAAGAAATGGTTCACTTTTTAAAGATATAAAGATTATAGAGCATTCTTAGAAAATAAGTGCTTTGAAACAACTTAATAGAAAAGTTTTCTGTTATACATTGTCCAGAATGATTGTAAATGTCCTGAGTAAGGAAGTTGTTTGTACTTTAAAACATTTTTTTTCTTTTTTCAGTATTGTACAAACTCATCAAATTCTGGTTCTGGAAGCTTCCTTAAATATTAGTCATTCTTATCCCATTATTTACTAATGGTGGAACTGAACCTCTCGGGATTTACCCAAGAACATATGCCTGATATTAGGCCCCCAGGGATTTCTTCTTGTCCTTCCACTTAGATTTTTGTTTTATACTTTTTTTAATATAGTAAACTATAACAAAACTTACTAAGCTAATTGATATTTGCAGCCAGTGCAACACTTTCTTAATTGAAATTGATAATAGCCTGTGCAATAATTATAGCTATCAGTCTCCTGGAACCTTGAAGAAATTGAGGAATGGGTTGCCTTACTTTTGAGAATCATACAAAAATCAAAATGAAGAATGGGATAAAATGACATTCTATTTGTTTAAAAGTAGAAACTATGACTAAAAAACACTTCATAGTAAGAACTATTTCAACAGCAAATACAATGTACAAACAACCTTCGGTTCTATATCTTGGTGGCTACTAGGATAGATTTTGAAGCCAATTTGTGTGGGTTGGAATCTCAGCTGTGTCCCTTAGTGCTGTGTGAGTTAAGCATGTTACTTAACCCCTTTGTGCCATGGTTTTCTCTATTGTAAAATAAAGCTGCTCATTCAAAATCATTGTTGTGGGGATTAAATGGATTGATAATGTAAAACACATTGGTCTCTGGCAAACAGCAAGCTTATTACAAATTCAATGCCATCATCATCATCATATCACTATTATTATTAATTATATTTCATGCCGTATAGAGTGACCTTAATCCAAGAAGACAGCATAGCTGATATGAGCGAGAATATACATGTAATTATGGGGCAAGCTAAAATGTGCCAAGGAATTAGGAGAGAAACAGCTTCCAAAGCAATTTGCTGGAGAGGCACTCCAAAAATCATTTTCTATGTTATCTATCTTTCGTAAGTACCTCAAAAGCAGACAAAAGTGCTGTGTATAGGCTCTCTTTTAACCTGTGCTTCAGCTTCCTCCAGCCTATCATACCTTAGTTTCCTTATCTTTTACCTGGATATATACATATTTTTTTCCTAAAATTAAGTACACTTGGGAGAGAGTGTATAATCCCAATTGATGCTACTGAGAAAAGACACTTGAATGAGAATAAAATACGGACATCCACCCCACTGGCTTTTCTGTCTTGTGCTCAGCCTCCCTTAATAATTCTCAAGAGAGAAAAGATAATCTTGAGGGAGATGGGGAAAGAACATTTCTATCGGCCCCATAAAACCACAAAAGTCTGAGATAGAATTGACTTTGTTTTCACAGTTCAACATTTTTACTAACTAGCTGTTATGTCTCATCCCCTCCAACATCAACCTCTTCCTTCCTGGAGGCCACTCATCTTGTGTGGCTCTTGTGCTCGTACAGAGGCAAGAGAGAGAGAGTAAACAGTCAAAGGCAGAACATGTTGCTAGGCATGCTAGGGGAATATTTCCAGAGATCTTTTATCCTGAGTCTCAATAGTTAACTTGTTGCCTTAGTCACCATTCTGTAGAGATTCTTTTTTTTTTGATATAACATTTTGACCTTTATCTTATACTTTGTTTAGTTATATGTAAAGTTAGTTGTCAGGATCTGGTGTTCCTTAGTCTATACCCAGTGCTTTTTACTTTATGATCAAGGACAAAGGCATTGACGCCACTGGCTGAAAGTCCCTGCTGTATACCTGTCACCACTGACATTCACCTTTTCGATTGACACCTTTGAAAAACAATGTATCATTTTTGAGGTTCATCTCCTTTCACAGAATTAGTCTTCAACGTATATGAAAAAAGCCAATCTTTCTCCATTGTCTTCATCAGCACAGCTCTCTAATCACAAGATACAAAAGAAACACTAAAACATGACTCATTTGTAAATGGGATCACCAACGTAGCATATCAAATTGAAACTAGAAAAAAATGGTAAAGTCACCCCACAAAGAGACAGGTATAATATGCTTCTTCTATAAGCTGAGCATAATTTTGTCATCTAATATTATGGTACATGTCATTTCTTGTGCCAGAGAAAAATGCCAAGGACAGAAATATTTCCAGTGACCTTGCATCCTTTCTTGGTGCTCAGATGACCCACTATCCTAGGGAGCACCTCTAATTCATTCTGCTTCTGTATATGGTAAAAATAGAGTATTTTTGTCATCTTCTCTGTAATGCAAATGCAAATGGGCAGGTTGGATTGTTGATTTCTATACTTTTTTTTGTTGATGCTCAGTAAATATGGCTACATGTTTTCCTTTGGAACTAATAAATCACAAACATTCAGTATATATGCAATGTAGAGGGTCCTTGATAGGCACATATTCTTCCCCTGTATTGGAAGATTAGTGAATAGCAAAATTCATATAATGTAAAAATACACATTTATGGAATGATCACTTGAAAAATTAGTCTCTACCCTCCACTCTTGGCATCTATTCCCAATTTATTGTATCTCCTTTCTATTTTTTATTTATTTTTAATTATAGTTGATATTCAATATTATTTTGTAATAGCTGTAGGTGTGCAACATAGCGGTTAGGTATTTATATAATTTATAAAGTGATCCCCTGCAAAGTCTAGTATCCACCTAGCACTGAGCATAGTTATCACAATATCATTGACTGTATTCCCTACACTGTACTTTACATCCCCGTGACTATTTCGTAACTGCCAACTCGTACTTCTTACTTCCTTCACCTTTTTCACCCAGTCCCCAAACCTTCTTCCATCTGGCAACTATCAATCTGTTCTCTGTGTCTATGAGTCTGTTTTTGTTTTTTTGTTCACCTATATTGTTCCTTAGAGTTCACATATAAGTGAAATCACATGGTATTTGTTTTTCTCTGAATTATTTTACTTAGACTAATGCCATCTAAGTTCATCCATATTGTTGTAAATGGTAAGATTTCATTGATTTTATGACACAAAAGAAGTCCTTGTTTATTTTAAAATTAGTGCATATTATCAATGAATATTTTGTATTAGTATTTGAATATATTAAATTATTTTTAAATATTTGCTTTTATTTTTCAATATAAATTTCCAAAATATTATGCATTATTGTAAATGAATACTTATTTACTTGAAATTTTCCTGTAAAAATTAATATCATGTGCAAAGAATTTTATTTCGTAATCAATCATGATTTACTATTTCCAGTTTCAGACAGAAATAGAATCACTAAATATTTCTATTTCAAAATAAGCAACACACCACTATGCCATAGATTAATATGACTAGCCAAATCACATATTTTACAATATGACATCATTCTAATTTCATAGCAGATATAGTATATATGGTTAGCTTACAAAACAATTCAAATTTTGACCAATATTCAGTGTTCATAAAGTGCTTCCTTCTTGAAGTACAGGTTTTCTTCCAAAGATGATTTCCCCTGAAGATTATAATCAATCATGAACATTTCTAAATGACCAGCATGTGCTAGGCACTAGAGAGTCAAGAAAATATGAGTCATGATCCCTTCCCTCAAAAAGATTTTTCTAGTTGTATAGAAAAAAATTGGATGTAATGTTAAAATAGAATAGATCTGTGGGCCAAAGCAGTGTTTGAGATAGCAAGTACTATGGTCACTGAGAGGCAGTGTGGTGACTACAGATCAGGCTGAGCACTCCCCAGACACTAGAGAGATTGCAATCTCCCTGCATTCTTGACCTTGTTATGCAAAGTGTGTCCATAGATCACAGATGCCATCACCTAAAGCTTGTTAGAAATGCAGACTCTCAGGCCCTAGTCCTGGATCTACTGAAACAATCTCCATTAACAATCCCCCTGGGTGATTTACATGCAAAGTAAAATTTGGGAAACACTACATATAAGAGTATGAATAAAAGAGATTCTAAAACTTCCTTTTCCAACAATTTTCCCCTGAATTGGCTATTTACAAGACTTTAATGACAGCTTTAATATATGCTCAAATTTCTTACTTTGCAAGCAATATTTGAAGAAATATTAATGTCCCATATGCAGGATGACTCTGTTTGCAAAATAGGCACTCTATAATCTCCTTACCAGGGATCGTCTGTGAATTCTCTCTCCATCATCTCCTATTTAACCACAAGGATACATGGGAAAGAAGAAGGAGCACTTGACAAGTGTCCTGGTTTTACGTCTCAGTTTGGGCACTAAGTAGCAGTGTGATCTCCATCACATAATTATTCCAGATAATATTTTCTTATCTATAAAAGGATATTATGATCTCTAAATCTTTGTTCAGCTCTGAAACTTAATAATTCAATTTCAGATTATCACACATTAGAAGATAAAAAGAATGAGACTAGCACTATTTAGCCTTCCATGCAATTTTTCTGAGAAAAGCATGTTGAAGAATTGGTATTATGTGTGAAGTATGACTGAAAGATTGCTGTTGGGTTAAAAAGAAGAAAATGCTGAGATTCCTCAGAGGCAGGTTGTTATTTAAATGAACTCTTTGCTTACTTTAAAACACATAACAGAATTTTTATGGTCAACACCCAACTTTGAAATACTGTACAAATTAATTTTATAAGCTAAACATCTTTGGTATGGCTCAAAAAATGAAAGAGAATAGCAGTGAACTCAACCTTTTCCTTTATTCTTATTTTCTTATTTACCTTTTGACATAATTTCCTCTATGTTCTTTCATTGTTTAGAGTTGTGTTACTTTGAAGACTAGTAATGTTTTATCAAATGCCTTGCCTTTTAAAAACTGTAAAGTAGATGGTTATTGAGTGTCTCTTAAGAGCAAGGTAATGCTCATCTCCACAAAACATTCAAAGAAAAGCAAGTTTATGTTATTAACATTTTTGAGTGATGGAATGGTGTAATTAAGCTCATAAATTCAAATGCTATTTATTGAGGAAACCCTTGACCACCTATCAGGTACTATGTACAGTATGTATGGTTCCATGTATAACCTGATTTAATCCTCATGACAATGCTATGTAGATATTTTTATTTCTATTTAACAGAGGAACTACCTAAGGCATTAAATTATTTACTGAAGGCTCTTCAGCTTCTAATTCAAAGCCCAGTACACCACACTCATGGCACATTAGAGAAGTTTTTCTGACCTTAAAAGACATATTAAAATAAAAAATTTTGGGAGTATTAAATAAGAAAAAGCCACTGTAGTGATCCAGTAAATAATCAATAAAAGCTTCAACCATGGTGTTCTGGGTTGAATTGTGTTTACCCAAAAGAAAGCATATTAAAGTCCTAACTCCCACATCAAAATGTGACCTTATTTGGAAATAGGGTCATTGCAAATGTAATTAATTAAAATGAGGTTTTACTGTAGTAGAGTGGGCTCCTACACCAGTAAGTGAAGTCCTTATAAAAAGATGGCAAAGAGACACACTGGGAGAAGGACATGCTACCAATGAAGGCAGAGATTAGAGTGATGCCAAAGTCTACAAGCCAAGGAACACTTAAGAATGTCAGCAATCAGAAGGTAGCAGAGTCAACAAAGGATTCTCCTACAACTTCCGGAAGGAGCAGGGCCCTGCCAACACCTTCACATCAGACTTCTAGTCTCCAAAACTGTGGGACAATAACTTCGTTATTTTTAACCACCAAGTTTGTGGCATTTTATTACAAACAACCTAGGGAATGAAGACTCAGGGCAATAAAAATGGCCACAGGAATAGAGAGAAAGGCGTATGAACTGCACTGGCAGAAAAAAATCATGGACTTTATGCAGCCAGTCAATAACTGTACAAGGGTGAGCCTAAACAATTCAGGAGTTTTGAACTTGGTATACCACAGAACACATTACTATCTTTAAAAACTGCAAGTTAAGAGATTTTAAAGATTGGACTAAGAATAGAAACAGAGAAAGAGTCTGTGAATAATTACAGAAGAGAACACATTTAAGGACAGAGAATAACTACCATAATAAAACAAGAAGACAACAAGAAGTTGTGAAGACGAGAATTTTTGTTAAAAAATATAAGATCAGAGTGATAAAAATTATAGTATAATGAATAATTTTTTGTTCATGGTACTTTATAGATGCTATTACCAATTCTTATAGCAGCAACATAAGATATATTAAATACGAGTAACTCTTCACCTGATCCATTCCCCCTCCAAAGTAGAGCTGAAGCTAGGAAGTAGATTCTTAGCAGCATTTCCTAGCCCCTCTGCAGGTAGGTAAGATCTTTTATGGTACTGACTTGTTCTCACTGACAGAATGTGAGCACTGAAGGCTGAGCATTGAAGAAGCAGGTACACTTCCTCCACACCTTCTTTCTTGTTTTGCGAGCTGGATGTGAATGGACTACAAGGCTCTAGAGCTGAGGTTGCCAAACTAAGATTTATAGATCAAATCTGCCCTGATGCCTGTCTTGTAAAGGGCTTTATTGTAACTCAGCCACGCCCATTCACTTTACATATTGCCTAATGGCCCTTTGTGCTACAACAGTCCAGTTGAGTCGCAACAGAGACCTGTGACTTGCAAAGCCTAAAATATTTTTTATGCAGCCCATTAGAGAAAAAAAATTACCAGCCTCTGATTTAGAATTTATCAAAATTAAAATCTAGAAACAGTCTCAGTCTTGGTCACCAGGACACTGAGAAGAGAGGTACCACCAACCTGAACCCAAATATCCCAGGCTACTACATGAAAAAACAAACAACACCAAAAATCCCTGTTATATTTGATATGTTACATTTTAGAGTTTATTTGTAACAACAGTTTATCCAGTAAACATAGGATAATGCATCTATCTGCAAATGAAAAAAAGTAAGTCAGAAAAGGTAAATCACTTAGCCAGGAATTCATTAGTTAGTGCAAAGGACAGGATTTGAATGCAGGTCTGAGTGACTCTAAAATCTGTCCTATATATCTTTCTAACTCTAGAGTAATTTTGGGGTCTTGAGTTCACAGATAATTTTTATTTTCTTCTTGGCATTTTTGTGTATTTATTTATAATAGCTTCATTGATATATAATTCATATACCAACTAATTCACTCTTAAAGTATATTGTTCAATGGGTTTTCATATATATTCACAGAATGGTACAGCCATCTCCATATCTAATTTTAGAATGTCAAAACTCCAGAACAAATTCCGTTAGAAGTTGCTCCCTATTGATTATTCCTGTCATCACCTGGGAACCACTATTCCTCAACTTTATTCATAGTGGAGCAATGCTGAATATATCACTTACAGATATTTTATATAAATGAATCAGACTATATATGGTCTTTTGTGACTGGCTTCTTTAACTTAGCATAACATTTTCAAGTTTCATTCATGGTATAGCATAAGTAACTCATTCCCCTTGATTGATGAATAATATTTCATTATATTAATAAATTACATTTTGTTTATCCATTAATCAGTTGGGTTGTTTCCACTTTTTAGCTTAAGAATAATGTTTCCATGAATATTTGCATACAAGTTTTTATATAAACATGTATTTTCATTTCTTTTGGGTATATACCCGAGTAGAATAGTTTAATCACATGGTAATTCTATGTTTAATGTTTCAAACAACTACCAAACTGTTACACCATTTTGCAATCCCACCAACAGTGTGTGAGGATTACAATTTCTCCACATCTTTGCCAACATTTGTTTTTGTCTTTTTTTTTTTAAATTTAACCATCTTTGTTGGTATAGAGTAGTGTATCATTGTGGTTTTGATTTGCATTTCCCTTATGACTAATGATGTTGATTATCTTTCCTTTTGCTTATTGACCATTTGTGTATCTTATTTAGAGAAGTGTTTATTCAAATTCATTGCCTATTCAAATTTGGGTTATTTGTCTTTTTATTGTTGAGTTTTAAGAGTTCCTTATATATTGTGGATTTAAGTCCCTTATCAGATAGACTATATGAAAGTATTTTCTTGGATTCTGTGAGTTTTTTCACTTTTTAATGCTGTCCTTTGAATCACAAAAGTTTTTAATTTTGATGATGCTTAATTTATGTATTTTTCTTTTGTCACTGTTTTTGGTGTTATATTCAAGAAACCATTGTTTAATTCAAGGTCACAAAGATTTATAGCTATAGTTTCTTCTAAGAGTTTTATCTTTTTAGTTCTTAGTTTTAAACCCATTACTAATTTTGATCTGATTTTTGTATATAGTATAATCTATGGGGCACCTACATCATTCATTCTAACACATGGATTTCCTACTGTCCCAGCACGATTTGTTGAAAAGATTTCAAGCATTTTTCAATTTTTAAGTAACATGTGTTAGTTTTATAATTTAAAACATTAAATGTCATAAAATCATACCAAATATTTTCAAAATTATATTTAAATAAAAATAGAACGATAATGGAATATCACAGAAATTAAAGGCAGGAATCTGATTCAAGGAAAATATGAAAGACTAAGCTGCCACAGTCAAAATAAAAGTTAAAGAACTTGAAGAAGAAAAAGAGAGACAAAACTTTGGGAGAGTAATTTCAAAGACTGAATTTGTTTCAATAGAGGATTAAGTATATAAATAATGTAGGAATAAAAGCAGTGAATATGGACTATACTTTCAAGAAATTTGGTGATGAGAAAGAATCAGAGTTCAAAGGGAAAGAAGAGATGGAAGGGAGATTTGTACAGTATAGAGGAAAAAAAATTTTTTTGAGCAATTGGAAATTCTAGTTAGGAAAAGATTGAAGCTGCAGGAAGAAGAGAGGATAATTGATGAAAAAAAGATGGGAAGAAAGCTCTTTAACAGCACAGGCCTGGAAGTGGAGCTATGGTCCATATTTGTTGAATGTAGGAACGTGAGGAGAAAAGTCAAGGGATAGGATGAGAAACTAAAAAGGCAGAATGGAAGGTATTGGAAGAAACAAAGAGAGAAGAAGGCATGCAGAGAGAATGAATGGATCAAGGACAAAAGAGGATGAGTTTGTTTGTTTGAATGATAGAGAGTCCTCTTTCCCTGACTTGGTATTATGCTGTGATCACCAAGTTCAAGTTTAAAAACTTGACGAGCTCTTTTTGCTGATTCACCTGTATACAAGAGATAACAAATGGGAGTTGACCGCAGATATGTATTTTGCTTATACATTGTGAGAGTTAATAAAAACAAACAAAATAAAAAATATGACTCCTCTGAAAATCGTAACACCAAGCAAACTTGAGAATGCATCAAGGAATAGCAATAATCACAGAGGAGTTCAGGTAAGTTGGCCCCTTTAAAGAGAGAATGCACTTCACAGTTTGCCTCAGTCCTTACCACTTTCATATATATATGTGTGTGGGGGGGTAATAATCAATAATTAATAAATGAATAAGCATAGAGTTAAAAGCATCTATTACACAAGCAGAGACAATTTTCTGCCAATTAATCTATTAATTCTTTAGCTTCACAAAGTTGACAAGGAGTAGTGACACGTGTTTGCTTATTGAGATCTAAAACCTGGAAGGCAGGGTGAGGGAAGGCATTGCTTATAAACAACAGATTTGGCTTTATTGTGCTGAGGAATTTAAGGGCATTTTACCCAAGAGTTGTAAATCACGAATGGAAGTTGAGGGGGGACCAAAACAAACACAATGATATTTTTAAATTAGAATAGTTCTACATCTTCCCACCTCTTCTCTATGATAATGAGCAAAAAATCAAATGTATAAAATCCAAGATCCTCTAAATTCCCTGCAGGCTACTGGTACAAATAACTACTGCAATTTCACATTTCTGAGAATGTAACAAAGTATATTTTGATATAAAATTGTTTTTGAATGTTTGTTCCAAAGTAAGCTGGTTGAAAGGTTATGGATTATATCTTTTTAAACAATGCAGGAAATGAATGACCCTGATGTGTTTATATTTCCAACTATCATTGTAAGGCTTTCATACAATTCTCTAAAACTGTTCATCTGTGAACTTGAATAAATCATTAATGCTTTCTCACTGTGTTTCAGATTTTTACCTCTGAAGTACTTGCAAGGTCTTCTTTCCCATTCAATTGCATGCCAGAATTCTAGCCACTACAGAGAATGGACTGGGACTTTTCTGCTTTGATTTAATAATGCTTATGAATTTAAAGAAAAAAAACTGTTTGATGCATTCACACATTTAAATCTGCTCAGGCACAATGGGTGCTGCCTACGTAGTTTTCTTTAGAAAAGTGCACACACATGAGAAATGTGTCCTACTTCCCCTTCCCTGTGCTGCAGAAATAGTCTGGTAAACAGAATGGAACCCTCAAAAGGAGGCACAGAAGATCAAAAACTTGTTACATTTCTTTCTCTTTGCTTCGGCATCACATTCTAGCCTTTCTAGCATTTTGTGGTCTAGCTCTAATGTTTCACCGTACTCTTTGGGACCACCTACAAGTTGTCTGGTTTTATCTGTGAATCTCAAATATGTCCCCTTTTAAAATAATCTTCCATCTGATCAATTTGGGGGAAGGTGAGAAGAAAGGCATTGGTTGCCAGCAAATCTCATTTTTCTGAGTATATCTAATTTAGAATCTATATAACGCTGGCACATGGGAACAAGTATTCTGTGTTTTTACATTGCCTTTTAGTCACTTGTCCCTATCAACAATGGATAGACCTACATTTTCCAACTAAGCTTTCCAAAAACACATAAACAGCAAGCTGTTCCTTCAAATGAATCTTTACAAAACAATATCAGTAACAGCAAAAGAAAGAAGAAAACCACCCTAGTATTAAAGGAATGTTTTACAGTTTTTTATCCAGTTCATTCTAAAGATTAACCTAAAAAAGAGAAATTTAAATACACACATGTACACAAGCAAACATTTGTTTACTTCCTTTCTCTACACCCACCACGTGCCAGGATGGGGAGGGAGGAAGAACACAAAACCCCAGATTTATTTGTGTTTGGGGCTTGCAGCAGCTACTGCCATGGGACTGTCATAGTTTCTGTTAATACTCTCCATTGCTGTGCTCATGTTCATGTTCCCTACGGAATATAATTGGAAACTTGAACACATTTGTGTTGTCACTGGGGTTGTTTTGGGGGCTGAATGATATGCTGCCACTTATTTGCTAGATTTTAAAATTGGGGTTAGTGTTGTCTATGAACTTTAAATCAGTCGATATCACTAAGGTTTCAATCTGCCAGTGCTGATGATTATGATGAATAAGGAGGAATAATTAGAAATTTATGAGAGGCCAAGTATGGAATCATAGCAAAATTTTACTTTAGAGCTTATTGAAAATTTAAGCATGAAAATTGCTTTAGAACATGATGCTTTCTTCTGAAGTAATTTACTTTGTCACAGTTCCATTTCAACATTACAGAAATGAGAATTTCAATTCTCCCTGCTTCATTCTCCTCCCTTTCTTTCCTTTCTTACCCTTTTCTCTCTTCGATTCTTAATAACTTGGATTTGTATCAATCTATACAGAGTATTAGTAATTTAATGCAGAGTCTTAACACATATTTTCAAAATGCAAGTTCAGATTCTTTTTTAATTTTTAAGGAAATCAAAGAGATTATAAAATGCTTTTCTTATTTTTGCTTGACAAATGCTTGAAGTCTGGAAGCATTTGTTATCTTCCAAAAAATTTAATAAAAACTTTTTTGTTCTGATTTCAAATGGAATCTCAACATGCCTCAGTATAGGAACTGCATTTGTATAACTATATTCTAAATATTTTAAAGTGTTTTAACCACTGATTTTCAACTTGGAAAAAAGAAATTGCTATGTTGTTAGATGAATAAAAGGCATTTTTATGTCATTTAAATTATTAGAATTAGTTGCATCTGAAGCCATCAGCAATATTTACCATCGCTAAATTGGCACCATACAAAAGGACTGGATTTTTGGTTCCCTTTGGCAATAAGAAACAATCAAAGGCACGATCCTAAACTGAATTTTACAGTGAAGAAATGTACTGCTCTAAAAATTTACTAAGCGGGAGACCAGCACATCTGCCCCTATAGGAAATGATTTTTGCATAGTAAGTGGTGATCTGCATAACCATATGATCATCGCAAGTGCTGATTACCAAATCTGAATCATCATTACTTAGCAAACTTCTATAAATACACATGGCACCATATAATATATTCAGCTGTGCTAAATTAATGACAAAGTCCTTACCCCAAGGAGCTTGGGGGTCTAAAAACAAAGAACGACACAAAAGACAAAAATGTAGAACACATACTGAGTTGAGAGAGATTTTCAATAAAATAAATTCAGTGAAGGATTTTTATGATTTGTGGCAGCAGAGGAATTAAGTATCCATATAAAGTTTGCCCTTAATGTGAATTGCTCTCACTAAACATTAAGTGCTGGCCTGTGAAAGAGCTCCAACATTTTAATGTCTTGACTTTTCAGGAATTTCAGAATATACTTCTAACTGCATTTTTAAAAGCTATCTTTACATGAGTATACTTAAATACATAAAGTCAATAAATCAAGTATCCAAAACTAATTTCTCTTCTTCACTCCCCCCACCCTAGTTGAATAAGCTTTGCCTTGGTTAAAGTCATGGTGTTCTTCCAGTTATTACTCAAGAAATTTCAGAAGCACCTTCTTAGCATTCTTCTCCCTCACCTGCCACCAAATCCTGTAGCTTACCAAATTAATGCTATATTCTCCCTTTGCAGCTTCTTAGTCCAAATTTAGGTCTTCGTATTTTATTTTAGACTGTTGTTGTGATCTTTAATCCATCTCCTCCTTAAGCTATCATTTAAAGTCACTCTTCTAAAACACATCTTAGCCACTCCTGGTCAAGTCTTCTTGGCTCTTACTGTAAAGGTAACACTCTTTCTAGTGGCATTTCTGGTTCTTTACAACCCAAACCACACCTATCTTTTCAATTACTTTCCTATCACTGCACGCTAAAGTTATACCCTCATTTAGGCTTCTTTGCATTGATTTTTAACCCTTTAGTCATTTTATGTGGCTGTGTATTTTCTTTCTCCCAATCATTTCAGACCTAGGGAAAAATGCTCTTTCCTTATGATACTTTCTTGAGAAACCCAGGAATAAATGCTGTCCTCCTACATATAAGTACCTATATAGCATGATAGAATTTGTTTTTATCTAGTAGATTTTGGTTGGCTGCCTCCCCAACCATAATGCCCCCCTTATACCATCAGGAACACCCAGATCTTTCTTTCTTATTTGGTTGGCACTGTGATGTTTGACATTGTTTAATCTGTGGTTTCTATGATGAGGAGATCAAGGCTGTGGTTAGAGCCAAACTTCAGTAAAGAGAGATGAGAGATTCATTGTAGTGATACATTTTTGCATTCTTTATCAAGCTGCTTCCAAATTGGATCCATTCATAGACTAATTTGCTATGTGAGTTAATTATCTTTCCTTTTTTCTTAACCCAGAGTTGGGTTTTCTGACATATGCATCCTGGAAAATCCTATTTCTATCTATCATGATTTTCTAAATGTATAAATATTTTTTAATGTAAAGTATAAATTATACGAAGACAGGAAATGGTTAATAGACCCTGTGTCTCCTTATCATGCCTAATCCAGCATATTGGGTTATCAGTAATTTAAGCAGATACCATATGATCATCTGTCAAGTGTGCTTCCAGGGGAAATACTTCAGGGAGGAGAGATTGAACTAGATGACCTAATGTGCCCCTTCGACCTCTCATCATTTTTATGACTCTATTAATTTTAAAGGCTCCAAGAGTAGTTCACAGTGCAACATTGACTGTGATGGGGTACACAGTAAAACAAACAAATGAAAATGATATTTTCATTCCCCAGGGCACTCATAACAATGCACCACAAACTGGGTGTGTTTAAACAACAGAAGTTTATTATCTTACAATTCTGGAGGGTAGAATTCCACAATTAAAGTGTCAGCAGGACCAGGTTCCCTCTGAAGAATCTAGGAAAAAATCTGTTCCCTGCCTTTCTTTTAGGTTCTGGTTGTTGGCTGGCCATACTGGAGTTCCTTGATGGGCAGCTGCCTAATTCCACATGCCGTCCCACATGGTGTATTCTCCCTGTGTCTCCACAGGGCTGTCTACTTGCCAGGACAGCAATCATATAGGATTAGGAGCCCATACCTCTCCAGTACGGCCACATTTTCACTTGGCTATTCACATCTGCATCAACCAAATTTCAAAATAAGGCCACACTTTGAGGTAGTAAGGGTGAGGACTTTGGCATATCTCATTGTGGTCAGACACAATTAAATCCATAACAAATGCCAACAACTAGCGTTTTCTAGGAGGAACTTTAATTAGGGGTCATTGCTCTAGAGAAGGGAATCAGATAATTAGGACTCTGAGAGAGAAATCTAAACAATTTAAGGGAAGCAAAGGAAGTACTGGTCTTACCCATAAAAGGAACTAATGCCTGGTGACCAATGGCCATTTTTTAACAAGTAATTTTACCTCCATGATTGGTACTTGCATGTGAAAGGAAAACATTCCCTGTGGACACGAGCTCCATCAGGCAAAAAGTGATTCATGTTAACACACCCTTACTGGTGAGGAGATGCTTTTATTCATTTTTGCTCATGAATAAATTAGCTCTTTAAAAATTCATAAGAGAAAAAGACCATGTTAAGTTGTTTTCTCTTTTATAGAGGTTATCTGTTTATCCAGATGAGGGCATTATGTAATTTTAATGAATGAAATGTAACAATATATTCTTTGGTTTCATAACAAGATTAAAATTGATTTTGAACATGATACAGATCTGTCCCTGTTGAAAAGTGAACCCCAAGGCTCTTTAATCTTTATGGAGATGTTGTCACAGAACAAATTCACTTGCAGCTCCTATTTGGAGCCAGGCATATCCTGATTCAAATGCTTCCTTTGCCAATGCAGTTGTTGCCAATGTTGTAGTTTTTATGTGACGACGGGCAAGTTACTCCACTTCCACAAACCTCACTTTCCTAAACTACAACCTCAAAAGATTGTTGTGATGGCTGAAGTAAGTAAACTCACGCAGGGCACTTATTATCTGGCATGTAGCACTTAATTATTATAACAGGTTAGAAGAATTTCTATTCAGAAACCTTTGAGGCAGAAGCAAATGAGAAAAAAACCTAAAACATAATGAAATGTTGAATAAATTATTAGTTATGTGGACTTCTTTTTGTAATTATTTTGTTATATTATACAATCACACATTCAAGTACTGATTCTGTCACCCAGTGTTAAATGTAGACTTATTTGTTAAGCTTAATTTAAAGGGGGTAGACACCCGATAATTCAGAAACAATAAGCTCTTGCACCACAGTAACCTGAACTGACTCTGCGGAGATCCGATCAACCAGGTGATGTCTAACATGCAACCGATGTTCTCTTCTTGTCTTCCTCCTATACCCTGGCTAATTCTTTTAGCTTTTCACTAAAGACTCCTTATTGTCTGTCTGTCATCTGTGGTGTCCTTAAAAAATGTTTAATCTTTTTTCTTCTTTGGCTCAACATTTTCTTCAAATGATCTATCATCTCAGATGGTGTCAAATATCACCCCAATACTGATATCCATCAAACCTCTGTAGTGAGCCACTTGCTCCCTAGATTTTTCCACATAGTTATGGAAATCAATAGAATGTGAGCTCCAGGGATTTACCTATAGTATTCACCACTATAGTCAGTGTTTACCACAGTTCTCTGTGTTTCCTAGGCACAGAGTAAGAGTTCAGTAAAGAGTGTTTGAATAAGTAAAATGAAAGTATATTACACATGTACCACTGACCATTTTTCCTCCAACCTGCTTCCTGTTCTTAGCTAATAGCACCGTGATCAGAAGTTGCCTAATCTGGAAATCTGGGGAACATGTGCATTTCTTCCTTTCTTTCACTTTCCACACTCAGCCAGTCACTAATTTGTCAAGGTCATCCTTTTAAAACATGTCAAATTGGTCCACCTCATGTTTTTGGTCAGGTTATCATAATTGTATGTCTCCATTACTACATCAGCCCCTATCTGCTCTTTCTACTATCTCGATTTTTTTGTGCAGCACACCAGAGTAAATTGGAATGTAATCCAAACTTCTCTTCATTGTGTGCATATCCCCTTGAGAAATTTTCCAGCTTTATCTCTTAACACTCGCTGCTTTCCCCTCTTGTTTTCCCTAATCAGGCTCAACGGCTTCCCATACTGTGCTTACTTTGCCTTTCAGTACAACGAACATACTTAGTCCTTGTTTTAGAAGGTTCCTTCTGCCAATTCCTTGTCTAACGTACTCTTTCTTGGCCCTTGATCTGAGTTTAGACATTACCCTCCCTCTTTGGGAAACTAACCCTGATTTCTCTCAGCTACAATGTATGTAGGTGTCACCCCCTTCTCGAGAGCCCAGAGCACACAGTTCTGATGTCACTTAGCAGCTGACTTCCTATATACTGCTGTTGCTTCCATCCCCAGGAGATACTATAGGCACATTGCATGCCAGGACTGTGCTTTAGTCATTGATATATTTCTAGCATCTAGGACAGTAGTTGGCAAATAATCAACACTTAATAAATATTTGTTGAATGAGTGTTATGTAGACATAGTGCAAAGTAGCCTTTGGCCAAAGCAATGATTACAGTATTAGCAAATCTGTGCTATTTTCTTTTCCTTTGGAACAGTTCACTTTGATTTATCTTGAACTGTTATGCAAGCTGTAACTAAAAATGACTGTGCTTGACACTGACTATAAAAATACCACTGTGCAGACTGTGTTTTTAAAAACCAATATTGAAGCTCAAATCATTTATAGTGGTGTCCATATTAAATGCTCTCTACCTACATTTGCTAAGTGTTGAAAGATTTTGTAACATCTTTCATACAGATTTTTCTTCCAGCTGCCACCCTAATAGCTTCCCTTACTTGGTCCACACTTGCTAAATGCAAACAAATCAGATTGTGTCACAGAATTCACCTGATTCCAGGAGTAAACTGTAGAGTAAATGGTATCATGCCTCATGCAGCATAAGCAGCTATGAATCTAGCTTGGCGTTTGTAGGTATATGAGGACATTGGTTTGGACATAGAGTGCTGCCTACACTTTCTTTACTTCAGCAAGTTTCAAACTTGGAGGTGTTAGGGTAAGAGTGCATGCCTCATTTTTGTCTCTTTTTTGTCCATGTATGGAATTCATTTTAAATTCCTGATAATTCTTCACATTGAGATTAGTTATTAATTACAGAAGCTATGATCAGACTTTCCTTTCATAAGTATTGTTTTTCTTAGTCGAAGATATTCTTTTGATATTATAGTGAACCAAATATCAAGTACCTATGTGTAAGTTATTAAATTTTGAAGATTCTTATACTTATTAAAAGAGTGATTATTGCATTTTACATATTTCTTTCACCACAAAAAATAACAAGATTGTATTTTAAGTACTGTCCAAAAAGCAGCATGATTAACAATATAGGTAGGCCCACAAATGAGAAAGCCTGTGTTAATGGCTGAATTGTGTCTTCCCAAATGTTGAAGCTTCAGTCCATGTGACCATATTTGGAGAGGAGATCATTAAGGAAATACTAAAGGTTAGATAGGGTTATAAAGGTGGGCCCTAATTGAATGTGGCTGATATCTTTAAAAGAGGAGGAAGAGACACTAAGGATGCATACACACCATGAAAAGGCCATTTGAAGACACAGCTAAGTGGCAGCCACCTGCAAGCCAAGTAGAAAAGCCTCAGAAGAAATGAAACCAGCCATTACCTTGATCTTGGACTTGCAGCCTCCAGAGCTGAGAAAACAAATTGGTGTTCTTTAAGACTCTCAATCTATGGTATTTGCTAATGGCAGACCTAGAAGACCTGTTTTAAACCTACCTGGGCTTTTGTCCTGGCTTTAACACATACACTGTAGACTGATGGTGAAGCTCTCTAGTTGCTGAGTTCGATTGTCTTTTTTGTGCAAAGAGGGTAACTAGACATGCTATCTCTATGGTGTCATTGTGAGATGAGTCACAAGTTATGGAGATGGTGCTTTGTACCTTTTCATGGTGTTACATAATGATTTCTAGTTATCTTTATCATAGATATGTACTAAATAGAAATTCATATTACTTTTTTAACTCAAAGATATTTTTGTCCTTTTTCAATAACACCAAATTTTTATTTTGTTTTGGGACAGTGATCAGGGTAGAGAAAAAAGCCTGTGTGTTGGAATCTCACAAAACAAATCTCGGCAACTACATCCCATGAATCTCGTAGCAAGTTACTTCTCAGAGTCTCAGCTTCTTCCTCCGTAAAACAACTAGAGCACAGGGGATTACTGGACTAACTGAGAACATGCAGACCCTGGGACATGTCTGCACCTAACAAAGTCTGCATTGATAAAATGAGTGTGTCTCCCACAAAGTCTGAGTGCCTTTTTGCCCAGTGTGTAGTGAACTCTGTCCAGATATTCTTGTGTTGCTTTTCTTTATTTCCTGGAGAAAAGATTACAACAGCAATACAAAAGTTAATGAGAACTCATCATGTGTGAACCAACATAAAAAGTGCTTCAACTAGATTAATGTATTCAATCCTTATAACTTCCCAATATTATGCTTATTGTATATGTCAGAAAACTGAGGTCCACAGAGTTGCCAGATTGAGGATGGCCAAATACAGCAAAGGATATACATGTACTAAGAATATTCATTGTTTATTTAAAATTTGCATCTAAATAGACATGCTGTATTTTATCTAGCAATGTGTCTCAGAGACGCTAAGTAACTTGCATAAAGTTACACAGCAGCTAGGTTTCAAACCCCTGTACTTGAGTCACTGAGCCCCAAGTGTCATCCTCCATCGTTACTAATTACTCATAATTTTAAAGAAAGACCATTTGAATGGGAGAAAAGAAATTAATCTAGGAATTATCTTAGTTGATAATTGGAGTATCTTCATACATTGGGCTGACTGTAAACAAGGTCAAGACAAAGGCTTCGGGAAAATTCCAGACTCTGAACTGAGAACTTAGGGCCCTAATTAGTTGGGCAATCTGCTTTGACATCAGGAGCAGAACAAAGTTTAAAAGCAAGGTTTCTTTTTGCAGAGTTGTTAAAAATATCTCTCTCTTTTTTTCTCTTGCATTGGAAAACATTTCCTGAATTGGAAATAACGCTACAGCTGAAATAGCTGCGAGCGAGTTAGAAAGTGGCTATTACACGTGCTTCTTTGTAGAAGATGGCACTCTATGACGGCTTCGCAGGGAGTTGTAGTGAATTGAAGCCGCAGCTCTGCCCATGTGTGTTCAGGTCATGAAGTGTCTAATCTGTTTTTTTCAGTCGTAACAGGAGGCCTTGTTCTGCAGAATAGCCTAGAACTCTGTTAATTATGCCATTTATGAGGTGTGCATATCATTTACACCTCACTGTTCCAGCAAAGAATGTAGCCAAAAAGTAGGCAGGAAAGAACATTTTGTAGGAGGAAAGTATTGAATTTAATTAATTTATACACTTTATTTGTCCATCACATAAGCTATTTATTTATTTATTTATTTATTTATTTATTTATAAAAGACTGTGGGGAGGCTTGACAAATATAACCACCTGCCTGCTGAGCATATTCATGTTTGTATACATGAAAGAGAAAAAGAGAAGAGCTAAATAAAACTTCAATAAAATATAAATAAAAACAATATGTGGTTGAGATGTCCAACCAAAAGTGGGATTAAAAACCATCAATAATTGATTCTTTGGATGATCGCACATCATGGGTTTAAAAATACTTAATGAAATGTTTCACTTCTAGCTTCAAAGCTAAAAGTATTGATATCAAGTAACTTCATTTTAAATAAGCTTAGAGCTGCTGAGATGGCCCTCAATATCATGGATTGTGTTTCTAAAGCTTCTGTTTGTTTGTTTCTTTCTTTCTTTCTTTTACTTAATTGTGTAGATTTTGGAATGTGTTTTACTATGGAAGCAAATGATAAATTGTGAGGAACTGACTTGCTGACCCAATAAAACAAAACCATTTTGTGTTTTGACTCCAGATTTCAATATGACCATCTGTAAACATCCTTGTCTCTTTCATATCTGTCCTCTTGAAGAGCCGCTAGTATAATTTAGTCGTTGTTGCCTTTAGAATGAAGTCCAAACTGCTGACACTGACTCAGAGGACCCAGGATCTGGCCCTTCATGCTCTCCAGCCTCATCTCATCTCTGTTCCTGCTTTGCTTCCTACTGGCCTCACTGGACTTTTAGTGATTCGTCATTACTGTCAGATTTTACCAGCTTCAGGTGGTTTGGACCTGTTTTCTTCTCTCTTTGTTTCCTTGCTGTCCATGTACATTTCTTTTTGAGGCCTTTCCTCATTGCCCTTATGGAAAATAATATAGAAAGAGAGCCGATTTCAAGTGGAGTTGGAGCTGCTATGCCAGAAGAACTGCCTTGCGTGTCTTATCAAACCTTTAGAATGTTAAAGCTGCAGAATAACCTGTGGACTGGGCCTTAAGCAGTATTGTATTACAAACAACTGTTTGGACTCAAAATTAAAGGCATTCTTTAGGATTACCATACTATGTTAGCTTATCTGCACTTACGAAAATTCCTTCCTTAGTTTATTAACTACCATGGAAATTTCTTCATTCTATTTATGTACTTGTTCCCATTCTCTCTCATAATACCCCTTTACCTTTATCTTCTATTCAGAACACTATTTGGGTTTCTGCCCAAATCAGTACTTCCAAAATAGCATTTCTTTTGAATTTCTAATAAATGTTTACTACCTCTCACTTCGGCCTTTACTTTTTAGGTTAACACTCATCATAAAGATGTACTACCTTTACCATTATTCTTTGTACTGTATCATGGGTGTTCAAACTTTTGGCATCTCTGGGTCACACTGGAAGAATAACAGTTGTCTTGGGCCATGTATTAAATACAAAAACACTAGTGAAAACTGATGAGCAAAAGAAGTGTTTTATGTAAATTTGCAATCTTGTGTTGGGCCATATTCATAGCCACCCTGGGCCGCATGCAGCTTGCGGGCTGCAGGTTGGACACCTTGTTTCGCTGAGAACATTCATTCATATATCACTTATCCTCCTTTAAGACTAGAAACCCTGTGTAAGCAAGCCCCATATCTGTATAGCTTCCTGACTCCCAGGAGTGAACACTATCTGTGCAATGTAGTGGGTGCTAAATTGATATTTGTTGAATGAATGAATGACTGAATTTGTGTGTGTTTCCTGCTGAGCTAACCATAGCAGCCGAAGGAGCACTTTGAATTCCTCTGTCCACAAGGCAGAGAATCACCTTGAAAAACTTAGGCCAGTGTTTGGAGGGGATTTCAAACATTGCAGAGCTTTAGGTTGTCAAGAGTACAAAGAGCATTTCTGAATGGGTTCTTAACATATGCCAGGTAACAAGGGATGGATCAGGTAATTAATTAAAATGAAAGTTACTGAGGTATTTTTCCTGTGAGAAATGAAATGCATTGGAGGGAGTGTTTATATTTGGAAAGATCAGTTAGGAGACCGTAACCAAACAAAAACAGAGGTTTGGCTGCTTGCTGCTACAAAAGCCAAACTTGTCAGGCAAATGCTGGTACAAAAAGAAGTTCTGTTCAGGTGCCATGTGACCTGGGAGGATGAGGGACTCCTGTCTCAAAGCCCATCTCTTTTGGGCATAAAAAAGTATGACTATGTCCTCAGTAAGGCCCAGACAAAAGCCAATGTTCAGAGTTCCGGCTCCATTTTAATGAACAGTCCTTTGGAGCCTGCAGGCAGCTGCTAAGTGGTCCCAGTAGTCCCCATCCAGGTAGTTTAGCTTGTTTCCAGCAGCTGTCCATTTCATTCTCCCTCTTAGAACCTGCATGTGAAGCCCACATGGCCACGTACGGTTGCTCTCTCGGGTGAGTGTGTGTGAACGCAAGGGCCAGCGCATCACAAGGTAGGCAAGGGAGAGCTTATTTGTTTCCTCAGAATTATATTAGTTTGGGCTTGGGACAAGCCAAGTGCTTTCTCAACATGACCAAATATCTTCCCAAACTTTTGGATATTTCAGGTGGGTCCATCTCCCAACTGATCCCTTCTTTCCCCAGGCTAGACTGACAGGCCTCTTTGGTGCAGCACCCTTGTGCCATTTTGACTTCTAGGGTACATGTACCTACTTTTCTCTAGTCCCACCCCCAATCTGATACCAGAGGAGGGGAGGACTTTTTTCTAGTCAACTATCTTGCTAGCTTTGACACGCTCAGTGTAAGGACCTCCCCCTGCCATCTTGGCCAAAGGGGCAGATTCCCTGTGGCTCTGACTAACTGCTTTATGGAAACAAGACTACTACACAGTCCTGGCTAGGGATGGTAGCATTTTGACTAGGTAAATGGTAGTATTTCTAGAAAAGGGTCCAGGCCAAGAGTATATCTGTCTCAGGCCAGCTGGTAGTGTGTGGGTTCTTTTGACTTCACATAGGAAGTATTTCACATCAGGAGTCCAGGTGATTTTGAGAGTGCATTTACTAAAGCTGGAGACAGTGAGACAAGGAAGGGCCTAGGATCGAAGCAGCATAGGAGAGATCATAGGTGGGGCTGCTTTGGTTCTCTAGACAAGTTATGGGAAAGAAGTGAGACAAGGCGGGGCAGCTGTCAGCTCCCTGGAAAGTCAGAGAACAGGAGGCCTTGAAGACAGGTTCAGGGGGTTGGTTAGCCTGGGACGAACTGCCACTGCCCATTGCTCCCCATTGTTGCAAGTATCATAGGGACTCTTACAGTTTAGGAGAAAGAAAATTCACTTGAGAAAGAGATTAGAGTAGATGTGCCCCAAGGAGAGCATGAGCTAGCTTCTTCGTCTTGAGAGGTTTTATCTGCTTTCCAAGTGGGAATTTTATGGGAGGTCTCAGGGGAGGATCTCAAAAGAATATTCATCAGCATTTCCAGCTGTGCTCTTTTAGGGTTGTGGTCTGTACTGATCGGTCAGTGCCACAGTAAAGGTCATTGGTCATTATAGCTGGTCCTGGCATTGCCTGCCTGGTTTTGCTGCTTTTCTGGGCCTGGAGTTGAAATACAACTGAGGCCTAGATGTTACCTCTAGAGGGGAAAGTCAGGAGAGGGCCCGAACCCCTAGAGAGCAAAGTCAGGAGAGGGTTTGAACCCGGTGACTAGTGATTTGCCAGGGGAGGAAAGGCCACCCCTCAGGTGAGGTGTGGCACCAACTTTGCCCATAGATAGGCACCTGGGGCTTTCCACCCTGGTGAGTTTCTGTGTCTGGCTATACATTGCTCAGTCAGTTTGTTCAACTATCTGCCTCAGTTTCCCCATTCCACTCACCAGGAAATTTTCCTAGTTTTTTGCTCTCCTGCCTCAGTGGTAGAGATTGAGGAAAGTTAACAAATTCCAGAGTTGTTTAGAAAGTTAAATCGGAAGTTCTCAAACTTCAGCATGCATTACAGATTGTCAAGCCCTAAAGTCAGTTTCTAATTTAGAAGGTCTACAGTGAGCCGTGAGAATTTACATTTCTAACAAGTTTCCAGATGATGTTTATGCTACTGGCCAGGAGACTACATTTTAAGAACCACTATTTTAAATTCACAGGATTTACAATAGATTGAATGTTGGGAATGAAAGCAAGAGTAGTAAAAATAATGGCTTGTAGATTTCTGGCTTCAACCATGTTGGTGTCGTTTACTGGGATAGGGGGAACTGAAATTTTAGAGGAGGCATTCATGAGTCCTTGATTTATCTGATGAGTTTGAGGTTCATTTAAGGCCCACAAGAGAAAAATCTTGATAGGGTAACAGATGCATGTGCCTGGAATTCAGAAAAGTGCTGTGACGTAAAGATATTAATTTTGGAATCCCGAATTTTTTTAGGGTAATTAATATTATAGATGGGGAAAAATTTTCTGAGTGGGAGTAAAGGAACTTAGGACCCAGTCTGAGGAACCCCCAAATTAAGTGTCTGCACACAAGAGAATTAGTTCACACAAAAATGGAGAAGTGTTGAAAAAACGTAAGGAAAACTAGAACAGTGAGGGGTCCTGGAATCCAATGGTACATACACAACAATAGAAAAGCCCATGGTTCCATGTGTGTGCATGTGATCTTTAATTTCTAAGTGATTCTAACAGTGCCATGTCAAAAGGCAGGTTCCCTTCACTTAGCTGCTACTTGAATTTTTATTACATTTTACTTCTGTTTTTCTTTCCCACATATATATCCCACTCCCCCCACACACATACACATCCTTGTTCCCAATTACACTTGCCAAACGATACCAGTAGCTGTTTGTCTGTTTTCTGATTTCAAGGAAAGCTCAATTTCAAAACAATTTCTTTTTTCTGAGAGTCTGGAGTAGACATCCTGGGATATTACATAGAAAACCCCTTTTTTTCTGATTATTTCTCATTTATTTTTTGCTCCAAGGACAAATGAATCCAGGATCTAAAATGCCATGAGCTTACTCCCTCTCTCTATGTGTGCATCTGTTTTTGCCTGTCCATTACTCTCTCCAAGTTCTCATGCAGGAGAATTGAGATCCTGCATCATGACCAAAGAGGAAAGAGGAAAGAGAACTTCTCTTCACTGAAAATAAGTACTGAGGAATGCTTGTGATTGTTTAGGCTACAGACATAGAACTATTCCTGTACCAATCACTGTAAGTGGGAACATGAACTACCACAGTTACCCCGGCCGATGTCATGTTTCAGAGGCTCACCTTAAACTCGTTACTTTTATTTCTCTTAGCACCCTGTGGTTAAGTAATAACACTCACTTCAGTTTGTAGTTTTATTTGTATTTGAGTTGATTTCATACATGAATCCAATACGAGGAGCTAGTAAGATATGAATTACATCACCTTTGGTCTCATTTGTGTCCTCAGGTCCTGGCAAGTGACTAACACAAACTAGGCCCTTGATACATACGTGTCTAATGAATTCATAAAATCCCCAATAATATTTTTTTGGAAATAAGTTCCCTCTCCTGGTGTAGTATCTTTCCTCTCCATCCAGTTTTGTGGCACATTTTATTTACCTAAATTTAGGCTTATTAGTTGAGGGTTAGCTAAGGATCTCAAAGTCTGCTTCACAGGACTTCAGAGGATCTAGGGCAGAGTTCGAAAAAATGTTTCTGTAAGGGCCAGATATTAAATACTTTAGGCTTTACAGTCAATATGATCTTAAGTACAACTACTCAATGACTTTATAGTGTGAGGACTGCCACAGACAACATGTATATGAAAGGGGGTGGCTGTGTTCCAATAGTACTTATTAGTTAAAGCAGGTGGTAGGTTGGGTCTATGCTGAGATCTGTTGTTTGCTGACCACTGTCCATGAGCACAGCTTTCTGCTGGTTACCCTGGAACAGCCTGAGTTCCTCAATGTGTGCTCAGCTTGGGCATTTGATATTATAAATCTCATGTTACTGATATCATTATTTTCTTCTTTTCATAATCCCAGCCGATAAGTTTTCAATCTTTTCATTGACTTTAGTAAAATGAGAAGTGTGTCTATAGAAGTATGTTACACCCAGAGTGAAAACGAATTAAGAATAATTCAATGTTTTTGAATGATCACTAAATGGAGAAAGAAGAGTGTTTCTGGTTTTGAAGTTATATTTTCATTGCATAGTCACATTAGTACTAAACAAGAATGGATTAGAATACCTTTTATAGAGCCTACAGATTGAGACATGCAGTTCACCATTGCTCATGGTATTTAGAAAATCAAGTTTAAAAATTTTGCCTTTTCAGCTTGGTATAATTGCTTCCAAGAGTGCCTTAGATACCTTAAGGTCCAGTTTGAGTTTGACTGAGGAGGGGAAAGGAAAACTAGGAATAAGACTTGAAAGAAGGGAAAAAATGATTTAACTTATCTTGCAGGCAATGTGTGATAATATAGCATTAGAATAGCTCAAATGCTAGTGGTGCTAGCAATAATATAATTTCTGAGGGAACTTCTGCTGCAAGACTGATAATCTATTTTCTTACAGAATTCAGCATTTTATGGGGAGTTTCCACCTCCGATTATTTCACCCCCTGGGCTTGTTCTTCCCAACCTGGTGGAGAAAAACAGATGCCTGTGGTACATGATCATGGCTGTGGAGACCTTCTAATCATAGGTATGAAAATAGATTGATGTCTGAGTAAACACCCGAAACCATCTGAGTGTCTACTTACTAACTTCAGTGTGAACTGATGAATGACATACCACCATTACAAATATTCCAGAGAGAAAATCCTAAAAGTATTCTCTTTTTTTTGTAATTCAATAGTTTATTTAGCCACTAAAGTCATTGCTTGCTCCAAAATTGAGGAAAAGAAAACAAATTTCTTAAAATTTAACTTTTCTTTGCATTGACTTTTAAACAATCTGTAGATTTATAAAATTTTAAAGAGCAGAAGGGATATTATAGGCCAATTCCTTTGCACCCTGTTTGAAGACCAGACTCTGTCTGCCTTCCTGACAAAAGATATATAACTTCTGCTTGGAAAATGCTGTAATGATGTCCATTTTGCACTTTTCTGACTTATAGAAATTTCCCTCTTTTTCTTGTCTGAAATCTATTTGTCTACAGGGCCCACCTGCTGCTCTTACCACCGCCACTCCCAAGCAGTATGCAAGGTCTCATCGCTCTTCTACATGAGAACTCATATAAACTAATTGAAGAGAGTTACAACAGTTCCCCTGTATCTGCAGCTTTGCTTTCTGAGATTTCAGTTACCTGTGATAAACTGCAGTCTGAAAATATTAAGCAGAAAATTGCAGAAATAAACGATTCATAAATTTTGCTCATTGTACTGAATAGTGAGGTGTAATCTTGTGCCCTCCCGCCCTGATGTGAATAAGCCCCTGTGTCTCCACCCTGAACACACTCATGGCCCATTAGTCGCTTAGCAGCCATCTTAGTTATCAGACGCACTGTGACAGAATCACAGTGCTGTGTTCAAGTGACTTATTTTACCTAATAATAGCCCAAAAGAGCAAGAGTTATGACACTAACAGTTGGGATGTGTCCAAGTGGTTCTTCAAGTGAAGAGGTGAAAGTTTTTTGCTTAATAAGTAAATAAAAAAATCATATGCTGAGATTGCTAAGATCTATGGTAAGAATGAATCATATATCTGTGAAATTGTGGAGAAGAAAAAATAAATTTGTACTAGATTTGATCCTCCTGCTGCTGAATCTTGTGGAGGTCAGTAGTAACCTAGCTTGAAGTCACGATTTACACCATTCACCTCATTTCTTCTCATCCCGTAGGCCTCTTATCAGCTCACATCGCCACAAGAAGGGAAGCACTATACAATAAGGTATTTTGAGAGAGACCACATTCACATAACTTTTATTACAGTATATTGATAAAATTGTTCTATTTTATTATTGGTCATTATTATACATCTCTAATTGTGCCTAATTTATAGGTTAAACTTTACCGTATGTATTTACACATAGGAAAAAACAGCATATATAGTGGTCGGTACTATCTATGGTTTCCAACATCCATTGGGGGTCTTGGAATGTGTCCCCTGTGGGGAAGGCGATAACTACTGTACATGTACTCTTTGTGATCCCAGGTGAAATAGTTTCATTTTACCTCCCTGTTCTTCATATTAGGTGATTTGCAATCCTCTCGCCCACCAAATTCTTTCACAAAAGTGCTTCCCATTCATCAAGATTCTGCTTAAAGCGAGAGCCTGAGATCTGAACTAAATACTTCCATTAGAGTCTGATCTGTGAGACACAATGAGCGATTTTCTTTGACCGCACATTCTTTTAATAAATAACTATCTGGCTGACTCAAATGCCATCTCTTCAGGGATGAAGGTCTATAATGACATTACTGTTTCTAATGTAATTTTTAAAATTACTTAACTATGTGCAAATCAGGTGCAGAGGATCAAATGAACCATATTGTCTAGTTCATAGCATTGGTCCATGCAAGTATATATTGTTGTTTTGTCTGCATGAATTTTTAATATATGAGTTTGGTATTGCATATATTTTTCTTCCTTTTCCTATTCAATACTGTGTTTTAAAAAGTTCTGTGTGAATGGGTAAAATGTTAGTCTGTGGCACCTACCTGCTTCATAGAACTTTGGAGTGCCCATTTACCTAAACTAAGCTGTTTGCTTAGTGGTGGGTGTGCCGACCGTCTCTGACACACTGGCACACAATTTAATAGTTGATAAGCTTCCTCAATGCCATGCAAAGACTTGGGGGATTGCCAGACCAGGGGCTGTAAATATAACAAATTTGATTAAGTAATGCCTACCAAAGTCTGCTTTTAGCTGCATGAGGGTTTCTATAACCTCACACCCTCCTCAACTTTTGGTGTTTTCTGGGTTTCTAATATTTGCCAGTTTAAGGGGATAGCTTGTTAAAATTGTATTGTTTCATTTTCTAGTTACTAATGAATTTGTGTGAGTTCCTGTGTTTGTTAGTGTTTTGGTTTTTAAATTTCCTATTCAGTAAACTGCTTATCATTTACTTGTATTTATTTTTCTATTGAAGTTCCTACCTTTTTTCTTGTTGGTTTCAATACTTATTATTTTTAAACACTGCAACTATCTTCCCTCAACCTAGCATATGTCTTATTTTTTCCCCATTTACAGTTATTTGGCATATGATTTTCTTTTCAACTTGTGTTTAAAATGTTTCATTTTTGCCCATCTCCTATACAGAGATATTTTCTTACATTTTTTCCCATTAACTTGAGAGGTTTTTAATCCATTTGCAGTCTAACTTTGTACAGTGTTGTAAGCCAGTTTTATAGTTTTATTTGCTCCATGAAATGAACTTCTATACCAAATAGCATTTAAGAACAAACCAACCTTTCCATTTTGGGTCAAATCTATATTAAGTTCCCAGATATACATTTGTTTATCTCTGAATGATCCATTGTCTGTTTGTCTGTTTTTGTGCTAATGCATGACTTTTATTCCGATGACCTCCTACTTTATCTTCATATCTGGTTGGGCAAGTCTTCCTTCATTATTTCATTTTTCTCATTTGTCTAAGAGGTATTTGTGGTCTTGATTTTACTACATTAATTTTAAGTGTATTTATCCAAACATCTAGCTGAAAATAAGAGTGGGATTATATTCAATGTATATGTCAGAGAAAAATAAGATTTTTATAAAAGTGAGTTGTTCTATTCAAGAGAATAAAATTCCTGTCCATTTATTCCGACCATATGTGCATCCTTGACATTAAAGTTTCCTTCAAATTGTTATTAAGCCCTAGTTTTAATTTAACTTCTAGATATATGTAGTCAAAACTATGCTTTTTAATCAATGGGCTTTTTTCTTTTTTTTGTTATATTTTACACATTTTGGCATGTGTTCTTTTTATTATCATTTAATTAAAAGTAACACTGCCTCATGCCCAAATGAAGCTTATGTCTGCAAGGCTCCCACAGCCTTCCTGCACTAAGGAACACCAGACAGCCCTTTAGCACTCACTACACTTGGGGGCTTTTTTAAGCAGCAAAATCACCAAAAAAAAGCACAAAAATATGAAAACAGTGGCACTAAATAGGCTATAAAAGAAACATTTGTTTACAGTGTGAGCTAAAATAAGAAGGCTGAGTGTTGCCTTATTGGACCTCAGCCCATCAGGAGATTCTAAGTTTTAATCACACTACACATGATCACAATTGACTATGAATGTGCTATCAGAATTGATTTGGGGGAGCAGCAGGGAAATTTGCAAATAATGAATTCCTGAATGAATAATAACTATCAACTCTTTGAATGATTGTCCATAGAAATATGTACACCTCTCCCACCCTCCCTCTCTCTTCTCTGTGGTCTCTCTCTCTTCCCATCCCCTTACATCCCTAACTCATTGAATTATAATTTCCTCTCACACCTATCATTTTCCTAAGTGTTTTGTTTTTTTTTTGGATGTGGGGGCAGATGGAGGTTGAGGATTTGGCAGAGGAAGCCAACAGTTCGTGTTAGTCGTCTTGACTACATACTTTAAGTCAGTAAGTGAAGCTGTGAAGACAGTCTATCCCATCTAGTTGTGGAGGTGTCTAGGTTACGGGCTTGGCGGCAGCAGTGACTACAGTAGGCAAGTATAAGACAAAGGAAAAGCCACTAAATTACTGACTGAAGGTCATCACATTAGCAACCAAGCTGAGGAGGCACTAGTGACAGAGAGGAGAGAAGAGAAGCGACACTGCTAGGAATAGTCTGTGAACAGAAATCGGAGCTGCACAGAGGAAGGAATCGTAAACTGTTTCCATGATTCCAAACTTCAGCTAGGATTGCTCTTGGGGATGTGGGCAGGTGGGGAGAGCTGAGTTTTGTCACTGCTTACACCCAACCTTATTTGTGCCTGTGGCTTTCCTCTGTGTTTTATCTCTTCAGTGTCCCAAAGCCATTGGTGGTTATTGTTATTTTAAATTATTGTTATCTAGTGTCAATAACTCTGCTTCTTCCTGTAGTCAAAATCTAACTCAGTCTAATTGTCCCAAGATCACATGGTCTGAATTATTAGGTTCTCCTGACAGGGCTGACACCTCTGTCAGGGGATGCTAGCTCCTGAACTGAGACCAGATAATCCTCACATAGTGCGCCTCTCAGGTAGCAGAATGCTTTTGCCTATGAAATTATCAGTATACTTTCTCTTTTTGTTGAAAACAAATACAAATGTATCCACTTTTAATGCTATATTTTGGTCTAGTTTTCCCTTAAGGTAGCTATTGGCAAATTTAATTATTTTTGATGACTAGGATCAAGCATGCATTTCTATAAGTGAGTACAATACCGACCCATGGATAGAACTACACACACACACACACACACACACACACACACACACACACACACACAATTTGGTTAGGTATTATTCTCTTAAAAATACAACCTTCATTTTAAAAAATTGAAATATGTGTATGGAATAAAAACTACTGACTACTTTTTAGCAATTTGTTTAGAGTTGTCCCCCAAAAGTATTGCAAGACAAAATAGCACTATTTTGAAGAGCCTTTGTTTCTACACTGAAAAGGATTTTGGAAAATTAATTTAAGGATTTTCAAAATGAGCATTAATACTTGCTATTTCAAACCTAGATTCAATTCTGGGTAGGTTCAATTTAATGCTCTTTGCTACACTCACAATCTCAGTGCTCCCTCACCGTGCTTTGTGCAATTTACTGAAACAAATCATGTGACGGTGGAGTGGTCAGTTCTATGAACTTGGCCATCTTTTCAGATGCATCTTTAACAACCAAATGGAGGGACATCACGACTGAATATTGTCTTTAAAAATAAGTAAATTTGTTGCAGTGGAATGACGAGCTACCATATAAGGACGGAAGGAAACTAAGCACAGCAGTTTCTGTGAAATATTTTGGACAGAATTGTTTGAATCAAGGACCTTTTTTTGCTTAAGCAATGGATATATTATGTCTCAAATTTCTGCAGGTTATGTTTTCTGTAGCATTTCTTGTTCCATTTCTAAGCCGTTTTTAATGCTTGTGTGAAAAAAAAAGTTAGCTTTATTTTTGCGGCCAAAAATCAAGTTCTCATCTCTGCAGCAAGTTGAGCTTTTGTATTTATTTTGCAGTGCAAGAAATCATGATAATTTGAATTCTGAATTCATGGAATTGGACTTAGAAAACAATTGGATTTTGGAGCTTCTAGAAGTAGAATCAACTGGGAGGACCCAATTTCATCCAATTTGTAGCTTGATTTCATCCAGCAAGACATACTTAAGCATAAAGACCTAAAAGTGGTAGGTGTTGTATTGAAATAGCATCACACTTAGGATGCAATGAGGCATAAAGTAATGCTGACTGCTTTACATTCACTAACACGACATTATTCCAGCATGACACACAATCCAAGGCTTTTGCAATTACAGCTGTGACCCCAAATTAGATTTTAAAACATGTATATATGTATATGCATTTTAAAAACTTCATTTCATCTCCTAATAGTTTAGAAATGCAAATATGGGTGGCTCCTAAAAATAACTCTGTTCGCCCATAGTATCATCCTTCCCCTTGGGTGACTTTTCTTTGGACAACGACTTGCCTTTTGGGGGGTGGGTAGGGCTGGAGCTTGGTTTGTAGGGAATGAAGTTGAGGGCTGAGGAGTTCCTGCTTCTGTTACAGTGAAGCTCCACTATTTACCTAAAATGACTAAAGTTCTTTCTCATTGAGTTGGGTGTGTGTGTTTTCCATATCAATTAAGAACAAGACTCAAACCAGGTTTTTAAAGGCACAATGACAGTGCCGGCTGAGCTGATCAAAAGTCCCCCTTCCTCTCTTGTGTCAGGATTAAGTCACAGAGCTCTTCACTGCCTCCAGGCTGTAATTCAGAGAAACATGAGCTCTGAGCGGCATCTTAACATTTTCTTTCGGCTTGTGGAAGAATTTCCTTTCCCTCGGAAGGCACTCTACATCACTAGGGGTCCCAGAAAGGGAGGCTCTCCCAACCCTATTTGCTGATTCCTACAGCACTGGGCCACAAAAGGCTTGGGCTGGCATGCGTATTGTCTAAATATGCCCAAAGTGTGAGCATTTCATCTGTGCCTCACGTCCCACAGCTTCCTGCCTCCCTTAGAAGATTATATAATCACTTATCTTTTCTATTTTTAAAGCAGATTAATTTGATTTAGCAGGAAGGAGACAAGAGAAAAAAGAAAGGAATAGTGGAAGAAAGCCAGTATTATTTCTTTTAAAGCAGTTTGGTTGAGAGTCATTTTAATAAGTCTGAAAAATTAGAATTGGAAAAAGAAAATCAATTGTGATGCTCTAGTATAGTTTAGAAGGGAACATAAATCCACGCTGGCACCACACTTCCTAGTGCTAGATAATTAGGACTGCTTTCTTCTCATGTGGGAGAGGTAGGGGAATCATTGGTTTCTTAAATCTAGTATTATTGTTAATAATGTCATGGATACCAGGCTTTCTTTAGGAACACAAGACGTTTGCAGGATGCATGCACTATGAGAGAAAAGGGTAAGCAACATGTCTACCCCTGTTGTAGGAAAGGCCTCTGTGGTAGTGGTGGGCATCTCATGAGCCTTCGCCCATCCTTCTCCCACTTGTAAAACATCAGATTAACTCTCATTATCTCTTTCCTCCACGAATCTTTCTGGAGGTTTATCCTAAAAAATTATTCTGAAATAGTAAAATAAATGCAATCTATACCTCAGTTTTGTATGCAATATAAAGCTTTAGGAAACTTTTGGTTTTAAAGTTTCTTTCTTTTTTCCTTCTGTCTATTTCACTTTGATAATTTCAGAGCAAACACTAGGTTCATGTGAATAAGAATATAGGAATGCATTTATGGAGGGTAGAGAAAGTTTAAGTGGTTATAGTGGAACATTCTAAGAGAAAAAAAGGAAAACAAAGCCTGAAGAAGCGTAAAATTGCATTGGACAAAATTGTATCCTATGAAGTTAGTTGAAGTGATTTGGAAAAGAAAATTAGTTTTATAAGTTCTTTATAAATTTTGGATATTAACCCCTTATCAGATATATTGGCAAATATGTTCTCCCATTCTGTGGGTTGTCTTTTTATTTTGTTGATTGTTTGCTTTGTGTGCAAAAACATTTTAGTGTGATGAAGTCCCATTTGTTTATTTTTTCTCTTGTTTCCCTTGCTTGAGTAGAAATATCAGATAAAATATTCTCATGAGCAATGTCCAAGATTTTACTACATATGTTTTCTTCTAGGATTTTTATGGTCTCAGGTCTAACTTTTAATCTTTAATCCATTTTGAATTTATTCTTATCTGTGGTGTAAGAAAGTGGTCCAGTTTCATTTTTTTGTATGTATCTGTCCAATTTTCCCACCATCATTCATTGAATAAACTGTCTTTAGCCTATTGTATGTGCTTGCTTCTTCTGTCAAATGTTAATTGATTATAAAGGTGTGGGGTTATTTCTGAGCTTTCTATTGATCTATGTGTCTCTTTTTATGCCAGTACCATGATGCTTTGATTACTATGGCCTTACAATTCAATTAGAAATAGACCGAGGACCTAAATAGACACTTCTCCAAAGAGGACATACAGATGCCTAATAGACAGACATATGAAAGGATGCTCAATATCACTAATCATCAGAGAAATGCAAATTAAAACCACAATGAGACATCATCTCAACTGGTCAGAATGGCCATCATTGATAAATGAGCAAACAAGAGCTAGTGAGGATGTAGAGAAAGGGGAACCCTTCTGCACTGTTGGTGGGGATGCAGACTGGTGCAGCCACTGTGAAAACAGCATGGAGGTACCTCAAAAAATTAAAAATGAATCTGCCTTTTGATCCAGTGATCCCACTTCTGGGACTACATCTGAAGAAACCCAAAACACTAATTTGTAAGAACATAAGCACCCCTATGTTCATTGCAGTATTATTTATACTCACCAAGGTATGGAAACAGCCCAACTGTTCATCAGTAGATGAGTGGAAACACCTATGGGGCATTTACACAATGAAATACTTCTTGGCCATAACAAAGCAAAACATAACACAACAAAAACAAAAGAAAATTTTACCCTTTGTGACAGCATGTATGGCCCTGGAGAACATTATGCTAACTGAAATAAGCCAGTCAGAGAAAGAAAAATACTGTATGATTTCATTCATATGTGGAATCTAAGGAACAAACTGAACTAACAAGCAAAATAAAGGCAACTCAGAGATGGAGAGCAGGGTGACAACTACGCAAGGGAGTTAAGGGGTGAAGAGACCGAGCAAAAATGAAAAAAGACTCATTGGTGTGGACTACAACATGGTGATGGCAAAGTGAGGGTGGTATAAGGGGGGAAATGGTAATGAAAAAATACTGTTTTCCTGCAAGTTTGGGCTAAAAACATGGGTGTACATAAAATATGGCAAAGTACAGGTAATCACCAAGAAAGATTGCATCCCATCTCCCAGTCTCTGTGAGAGGAGAGGACTCTATCTTCATAAACAGGAGTTTGCAAACAGAGATGCCCTAATCACGTTGAACAGTCTTCTTACCTCCTCCAGTACTTTTCCTACTAGCTCACCTCAGCGTTTAAAACTCCCCCGCCTTTTATTTCAGACTTAGTTGAATCCAATTTCTCTTCCCTATTACAACAGTTGTTTCAAAAAGATGGCTGCCAGGTTGAGAAAGATACTCTTGAGGTTGTAAAACTGACAAGAAGCTGAGAGGAGTTACATTTCAGGGGGATACAGGAAGAATTCACAATCACATGTTTTCTAAGAAAAGAGAGGTCAAAGACCTATATTCAGGAAAATAAGGTTTGGATAAAGTGAAGGAAACTTCAAAGCTACAGTATTGGTAAAAAAATACCGAAATTGTAAATGTAGTGGATCCTGTGGAACTTTTATTATATAAAATAAAAAATATACGAAGCTGCTCCATAAACTGTTTGATATAAAAAATTTATATGTGTAAAACACTTAGAACACTGCCTGGTATACAACAAGTGCTAAATAAATGTTAGCTATAATTGCTATTTTTATTTCTATGAATTATGTGAGAATGGAAAATAAAGGATACTAAAATACAGGGGTTCAATTCAATTATTAAGATGTATCACTTGTGAATAATTTTTTGTAAAAATAAAAAGTCAGCACAAACTTTATTAGAATGCTTTAAGCCATTAATTAGGAGTTATTTTGCATTAAAGGCAGAACAATGACACTGGGGTCTACCCTCTACTTCCACATTTTCAATTGATGAATTCTGATTGTACACACAGAAACAAAGGTATAACATGCAAGGCTCAGTTTCTGTTTTCAAGGAGGTCAAAGAGGAATAACAGATAGAGGACTGTTAGAATATGACATTACAAAGGCAATAATAGAAATACACATATAAGTATTTTTCTAATAGCCAATGGGAATGAATTGTCCTGGAATTCTCCTGAGTGATGGGCACTACTTTACTTGAGAAGATCATAGTTTTACTGAATAATACACAGAAATTTGAAGGTTAGATTCAGCCTTGGAACCCCTGGGTCCAACATGGAATGGTGTTTTGTACACCAGTATTTGATTAATGGTCCCTCCATACCCACAGGGAACATGGTCAAGTTTTACCAGGGGAGCTTTTAGGAGGACAAAATTAGCAAGCCCGTTAGTTCAATGCAATGTTTCTCAATATCCCAATGAAATGGGGGGGATTTTTATTACTATATTGGAATCAGACCCAAGGCACCCACAACATAAACCCTCTTAACATAAAAAATGGTGGAAAGTGTAAGGGGACGAGAAAGTAGGAAAGGGAGTCGGAGTGGACAGACACTCCCTGTCCCAGTGGTAAGACTACAAATTATTCCTCCTGACCAAGCCAATTTCCTAGGGCTGACACTGCAAACATTTCTTGGTAAGAGCCAAACCTTGTTTTTCTAGTTTCATGGTAATAACTAGAGAAGCCACTATTCACCGTTTTTGCTAGATGTCTGAATGAATGCAAGTGCTGCCATTCTCTGTCCTGCATCTGGGATAGGTCTTCTGTCATGAGCTACAGAAGGAAGAGCTGAGCTGTTGAAGAAAGACACATGAATAAAGAGGTCAGAAATACTACATTACCCAAAAAGGGCAAAAAAGTGGTTGTGTTGCTCAAAGATCATGCACAGGAAGCCAGAGTTTCATGTCTCATATCCCTAAATCCATACTGAATCTGAACAAGATTGGAACTCCCCAACACCTGGCCCTAGCTATCTAATCAATAGTGGCTTTGCTAACTCATTCATTCCTATCAGTGTCACTGTTAATCCTGTCTCTGTCATTGAGTAATGAGCAATTTATCAGTAACACTAATATGGCCAAGGGGATGAATTAGCCATAATCAATTATCTGTAGAGGGTATTTTTTTCCCAGTCTTTTAGCCTAAATCTTCTTTAAAGAGCTTGGCTTTGAAGTTGTATTCTCTCCTGGAAATAGTTTAGACCCTTCCTCAGGTCAGAAAACCCTTTAGATTAACTGCCAAAATTTTAATTTATCTATCCTTTGTATGACTTTAGCTCTACACCTATCAAAGCCAGCCAAAGGAGGGGGAAAAAAACAACTTGGATAATGGATAGGCAAAGGACTCCAAGTGAAGGATCTATTTTCCTGAAATCTACAAGTCTCTGAAGTCTGTGCTTCAGCTTAACTCTTGGCTAAAATTACCCCCTCGACGTCAGAACCAGCTCTGCCAAACCATTAATTGTAAAATGTTGAGCAAATCTTCAGTCATAAAAGGAGGCTCTAAAGAAAATCTTTGACGAGAAAGTAAAGGGGCGGGTTTGCCTTACTCTTGCCAGAATATCTAACTTTTGCATTTTCTTTACATCAAAAGCCAAACCTGCAAGCTTACTCTGATACACCAACATTTGATGCTGTGTGAAAGGATACTTATGTGTGGAAAATTCCAGTTCCAGGGACCTATGAAACATTAGTTTCACAAGTTGATAAGCCTGTATGCTGTACACACCAAGAATAAAGTTATCTTCCCCCTCTTGTCCTTCCTTTAATCTAAGCTAGTGTGCATGGACATGGGGACACACACACACACACACATGGCAGGGCTAATACAGCCAGTAGGAATGCAGAAGACAAAAGTATCAGATCTGGTCAAGTTAGGCCATAGAGCACTTTACCTCAGTTTCCTCCAAGATGTTGCCTTGATTATCTTTTGCATTTCATTAGAGTTTCTGTGGAACCCCTGAAGCCTATCTTAATATTTAAGTAGTATGGGACCCAGATAAACAAGCACAATAGGAGTGGGGTACAAAGTAGTTACTCTTCTTTGGGCCTCTGGACTATTATTCCTTGGTGCTTTGAGGGTAATCAAGCTAATTAATTAAGTATGGTGTGAAGAGAGAAGTTGTGCTGTATTCAAATATCTTCTAGTTATCATTTTTTTCTTTCCTTGAACATAAATGCTTGCACTTTATTCTTGTCAGTGTGCAGAATATGTCCAAGAAATATCTTAAAAATCAGTATATAATAAATGGAATGATATAGTTTATCAGCCACATTAGGAACAAAAATTACCTATAATTGTTTTTATAACATTTTTAGAAAGGTAGTATTGTGTTGATACATAAAAGCAAGTTATAGCTGACCTATTTGTTTAAAAGGGAAAGCGGCTTTATGCAATGAGATTATCAGTTTGGACCAGTTGTTATAGTATCTTTAATATTGATTGACTGGACATCATTCACTAAAAGATAAATCTATTAGTCCATCTTTATATACAGCTGTAATTCAAATAATTTTAGCTTCATCATTAATATAAGCTATTATTTCTTTTTTTTTTACTACAAGTAGAAAGAGAATAATTCTTTCCTGCTCTATTGATATGGTAAGAAGATGAAAATAAACGAATAAACTTTTCATGTGATAGGAGGTTGTAAACAATGATCAATCTCTGATATGCTAGATAGAAATTTCATGAGGCAGAGCTTGCTGTACAAGCCAAAATTGGACATAACTCATATACTATTAGCCTCCTTGAAATAATAAAGGAATTTTCTACCTTTTAAAAGTTAGAAATTTGGTTCATTTATTTGTATGCTTAAATTGTTTATAAAAACAGCCTCTCATGTCTCACATGAAAGGTTGAACTGTCTCCTGCTGGATTATACCATGAATTAGAACAACCTCAGCAACTCTGTGTTAAGTAACAAGATATGGTGGCAAATGTCACAAAATTAATTATGTTGAGGGAAAATAATAATTTAAGAAATATACACATTAAGCCTCCTTTAAAAATACAGAAGCATTAAAATCTAATACACAGTCATTTTTACAATTTTGCACAAAGGAAATCAATCATTACTAGTCACAGAAAGGGCTAGTATTGGTAAAATTGCATTTATCATTGACTTCCAACACTTCCTGTTGTGTAGGTTGCTTGAACAAGAACAATTCCTGTATCAAAAAGGTCATGACCTGTTGATCAAAATAAGATGGTTTTGACTAATTGTAAACTACCCAACTGAACTACTCTTTGAGTCAGTCAGTGTAACAAATGTGAGATTTGCTGTCATTGATACTCCCTGCATTTGTATCTACTTTGCAAACTGTGTCAGAATGACTTTTCCCTCAAATACTTCCATTCTTCTCATAAGAGTAATCTGAGCAAATGAAGCTTGGAACAAACAAACAAACAAAAACATATTAAAAGAGGGAAAAATGGAGCAACTATTTTTATTGAATTTGTTTTATTTTTTCTATAACCTACAAATGATATTACAAGTGTTCTTGTAATTCTTGTACTTCATGGGATGATTGTTTATGTATAAGGATGAGTCATCAGCATTTATGAAAGGTCCATTTAAAATCTCAGTTATTTATTTTAGATTAAATTTTTTTGACAAGGATACACATTTAGAGTCATTCCAGCACATTGACATTTTTGTTCTGAGTTTGAAAAGGGATTACGTAGAATATCTTTATCATCAAGCCATTAGACTACTAACTGGCTAATTGATTAATATACTCATCCAAGTCTATTGGAGTTATCAGATAATTGGTTAAAACTACCACCTTTTACCATTTTTGCACATTAGAATTAGTGGTTTAATTACCATTTAATATTTGCCTCCCAGACCTTTAAAATAAAAGTATTTGTTCTCATTCTTGTGATGTGGGAAGTTTGGGTGGCAATTAATAGCAATCACTAAATAACTGGGGTTTTTTTGTAACATTAACAATATATAAACTTTCTTTTATGTCCACCCAGTGACATGTTTACTGACTTTGGAGAGACTGTAAGGGTCAGAGAGAGAGGAGAGAAACATCAATGTAAGAGAGAAAGATTGATCAGTTGCCTCTCATATGTGCCATTATTAGAGACAGAACCCACAAGCTAGGATTGTGCCCTGACTGGGAATCAAACCTGTGACCTTTCGATTTACTGGAAAATTCCCCAACAAACTGAGCCACACCAACCAAGGCCCAACATACAATCTCAATTGACAACTTTGAGAAATGAGTTTTGATAATCCAGTTGTTTCCCTCCTAGGCCTTATGCTCTGTGTTGAGCTTGCCAAAATGGAGAGATAGGAGTCATCCAATATTTCCATAAATCTGTTAGTTTTCAAATGTGTTCAGCTTGTTAATAGTAAGTTTTTGCTTACTGAAACCCCCAAGCAGCACCCTCATACCAAAGGAAGCATGTGGAAGAGCAGTTGTGAGAGGTAAGGGGTGGGCTCTTTTCCTGTTTCACCCTGGAGAAAGTGTTGTCTGTGTACATTGGTTCCAGGGTAATACATTTTTTCTTTTTCCTGTAATCTTTTCAGACTTTCATCTGTCTCATATCTTAACTTTGAATACCTTACATCAAAGAATTTCTTCTGTGATAAAAAAGTAAACAAAGCTGATGCAAACAAATGCAGCTTTTCAATCAAAGAATCCTATCGTGATGAAAGTTAGACTGTGATCCCAAAGCCATCCATATTTCCCTTCATCACTTACCTCAACATAATAACCATACCATTGACATGTTTCAGTGGATTGAAAAATGGACAACTTAAAAAAAAAGGACTGTAGAAAGCTAGTTAATTTAGGAATAGCATTTTGTTGAATTGAACAAGTGAATAATTCACAACAAAATATTACTTTACTTCTGCAGCAGTTTCTTACTTTTTAAGCTTGAATTTTATAGGTACTTAACTAAAATTTTTTTTGTTTGTTTTGTGTAAATAAGCCTGATATGGTTTAAGGTGAGGTGCTGCTGTTTAGCAGAACAAAACCTAAGAGAGAGTTGAAAAGCATGCCTGATTTGAAACTCAGCTCTACCACTTAGTAGTTTAACAATACTTTAGCACTTCAGATTTTTCACAGGTGTGTAACACAAACAATAACAATATTTGCTTCAAAAATATAGAAGTATCAACATCATTGATATATTAAAAGCACTTAAAACATTGCCTGGCACATTGAAGACGCTGACTCTTATCAGCATCCACGTGGCCTGAAGCTGAACCCTCCTCTCACATCTGTCTCTCTGGTTCCTACTCTCCACTACATGATTTCTTGATTGCATGCAAGGGAACTTTAGAGCTTAAACTATAAGAGAGACAGAAGAGCAAACATGATTTTTATTTAAATTATCTATGTGCAAATTAATCTTACATACTGCCAAGATACACTTAATGATTAGTCTCCAGGCTGATCCATCATCAGTAGTTGGGAGCTAGTTCGTTCCTTACCCTAGAGTAAAGCTGAAGGCACTTCTTTTGTTAATAAACTAGACATTAATTAAGGTGAGCAGGGACTAGAATGTATAATTGCCATTGTAAAGTATAAAGAACATTATAAAAAACAGTGAACTTACTAATAAATTAAAAATATAATTCTTCCTAAAAGATAAAATAGAGCATCTCTTTTTAAAGAAATGTACTTAAAGTTGTAGATGAAAAGAGTTAGTGAAACTCTATTCTACCTTTTTAGCTATTTGACGTACAGAATAGAAAAACTTTACAGCTTTTGGTCAGATTCTTAGAAATAAGATCCACTGAAGTTGACACCTTGATTTCTCTCCAAGTGTTTAACATTTTCATTGTATTTTATGTCACTTCCTGAGTGTCCCATTAATACCGCCTTTTTGTTAATTTTTCTAATTTTCAATATCAGTTCATTTGTCTATGCTCAAATTTTGAGAATTACTCTTGATTTCTTCCTTAACCCTCATATCCAATAAGTCACTAGTCATCTTGCTTTGGTGCCATAATAACTCTAAATGAGCTATTTCTGTACATTTCTACACATTATCCTATTATAGTTAAAAGCTTAACCTCTGTTTTGCCATGAGATCTTAGATCAGTTCTTCACTAAAAAATGGCAATGAAAAGTTTACATATCTCAGTGAATTGTTATAAATGTTAATGCTATTTCAAATAAGACACTTGCACAGCAGCCTGCTGTGGAAGGATGCAGTGCATGTTACTCTTGTTAACGTTGTTTTTATTTTCATCACTCTGGTCAGGTGCTATGGCTTCTTTTCTGGGTCATAGCAATAGTCTTTCCATCTTTAGTCTCTCTGATCAACAGTTATCCTGTACAGTATTGTCAGATTAATCTTTGGACCCTATATTGCTTTCCCAAAGAGCCAAATTATTTGTGTTGGTATAATACACTTTCCATTCTGCCTTGCACTTCCTAGTTCTTACTCTATTCCCATTCACTGATATCCTAATTGAAGTGTATACCATTTGTTGAATATACTAGATATCTCCCCACTTTTGAACTTTGTTTATACCATGTTTTTTTGCTTGGATGCTTTTTATTAATACAATAATGTTTATTAATTCTTTAAATGATACATCAAACAGTACATCTTTCAATAAATATTTTTTTTGGTTCCAAGTCACAAGTGATCCTTTGATGCTTTCCCTCCATTGATTGATCTTCTATTAACACTGTATATTTCCCTCAGGTTGCTTATCTTTTCCATGACATATTATGTACTCTAGTTGTGGCTATGTTGGTCATGTCTGCATGGCATTACTGTAAACTTCAAAGGGATGGATCCTGTGTCCTAAACATTTTGATCACCTAGACTAGCAATTCTTAGAATGTAAGGAAGGTTACCAGTGGTGATATGAAAGATGGTTTAATGTGGTGATCAGTTAGGTCCTCAAATAACCTTGACTCACATAGTAAGAAATATATTACCTTTAAAAAATCCTCATATTGACATCAAAACAGAGTCCCCTCTTTGGTGCTGGCTCTATAACCTTTCTAATAACTAGAATAAATATTATTTTTGTAAAGTTATGACTTCAAACTCAGAACCTTCAGAAATCAGCCATCTCTAACCAATACTTTAATGATTTTACTTTCATTGTTTAGTTTCCTACTGTTAAAAAACCATCCTAACTAAATAACAGTAGAGATAATATGGAGACTTGGGGAAAGTACGTGAAGGCCATCCAGCAATGACCAGACATTGTCGTCTAGCTGTCGGAGCTCTGCTCATGGTGGACACTGTGCAAGTGTTGGTTGATTCTCTCATTTCATATGTGTTAGAAAAGAATTGTTGTAAAAGAGAACCAATAATTCTTATCTCTCATTAAGAACAGAAATAATCCAATATCCCTACCATTACTTTTTTCATCCACTGAAGTTTCTAGACCAGTTTTCAAGCCACCATTGACAACCAGACTGCTTCCCTTTCACCTCTTTTACACAAAAATTCTATCACTGCAGTGTGCTGGGAAATAGTCAACAATTGCATGTTAAAATGCTCAGATTCTTCTTTACACTGCTTGCACAAACCCTGAGAAAGACTGAATGGATATTTATTTATTTATTTTTTTATTTATTTATTTATTTAGCAAGCAGTTGACTGTAATGAGATTACTTAACACTGAAAGGAAGACTATTATTGCTATGGATTGCATTGTGTTCCCTAAAATTCAAATGCTGAAATCCTAACCCTTAATGAGATAGTGTGGAGATTGGGGTTTTGGGAAGTAATTAGGTTCAGATGAAATCATGAGGGTTGGTCATGAGGGAGTGTTCTTATAAGAGGTGACACAACTCCCCCCACCCACTGAAAGTTTGCTCTCCCTCTGCCACATGAAGATACAGAGAGAAGATGGCCATCTGCAAGCTAGGGAGATAAGCTTTGCTATAACCCAGTCATGCTGGTACCTTGATCCCATACTTCCAGCTGCCAGAATTTTGAGAAATTAAATTTTCATTTTTTAATCCACTCAATCAATGACATTGTGTTATGAAAGCCTGACTAGCCTAATAACAGTTATACAACTTGGCACAATCCTTTTATAATGAGACCAGAAGACACTCAAATAAGTGTATAGGAGCAGGGAATATTTCTAAGCTCCTTTGGAAAACATACTGCTATGATGGCTTCTCTACAACCACTTGTGGCAACTGTGTACCCAGCCAGAATGGTACTGGCTACCTCTAAAAGCATGTCTGGAAGAATTTAAGCAATGGCTGAAGGACAGCAGGCTAACAAGAATATTTTCTTGTCCTTCCCAAAAGAAGGTGTAGCCTCTGAGGAATCTGTGCAAGGACCTAAAAGTACCTATGGTACCTAAATTGGGAGAACATTTGTACACATACATACTGACTATGATATCAAAATCCTGAGCACGAAGGGACTGGTATGAATGCACCTGCTATTTCAAGATATAAATTGATACATCTAAGTGAGTAAGTAATACAGCCTGTTAAAAGGTCATGTGAACTTGAGTTTTGGTGATTTTCCTAAGAATTATTCATTAAAAAAAATCTTACATAAGATGAGGGAATTGTGTTACCATTTGTCTTCATCTTTGCTGTCACGTGAATGAGTCAGCCGTTGTTCACTATGGAAATACCACGAGTCAACCTTTATCACCACAGATCATGATCTCCAGGGACCAATGTTAATGGAATGACTGGGTCCTTTGGCATGTTTTCTTCCCGGTTGTTTCAGTGTCTGCCATAGTGTCATTAAGTCTCCTACCACCCCATAACCTTTGCTTCATTGTTAATTTCATTCTACTACCACCTGTTTCATTTAGAAAACATACAGAATTCAACCAAAAGAAAAATGACAGAAAATATTTTAACATTCCTAATGGTCTATGGATTAAAAGTATTTAGTAACATTATTTTATGTCTTCATTAATGTCAAATCTTCAAAAATTATACTTTAAATAAATCATTTGAGTAAATGGAGAGAAGGTAAACACAGAAGTTAATTTATATGACAAAAAATGTGTATATTTTCCCCACATTGATATTACCATAGAAAGACACAGCCTTTTAAAAACACATGCTGTATATTTAACCAACAGACTACTATATTTTCAGCTAAAATATAACTTTAGATAATACATTTAGGAAATACAAAGTAAGTCTAATTTATGTATTAATTCTAGACATTATAAACTATTTGTGTGTGTTATGTGTTGACTTGATAATGCTTGATTAAAAATACTAATTTACATATCAAGCAAAAAGTAAAAAAGATAATGAGAGAAAGAATGACATTAGCAAAATGCTGAATAAGACCTCCCTTGCATGTAACTCCTCTCAACAACAATAATTTACCATCATGTATGAACAAAAGTGACTTAATGAGAGCTTTGGGATCCAGGTAGGAGATTGTGGCAGGATATCATATAAAAAAGTAACTCTAAAGATTAAACAAAAATACTGTTAGAACTAATAATAAATTCGGTAAAGTTGCAGGATACAGCATCAACATATGGAGGTCTGTTGCATATCTCTACACAAACAACAAAATATCTGAAAGGAAACAAACAATTCCATTTACAATAGCATGAAAGTATTAAAGTACTTAGCAACAAATTTAACCGAACTGGTGAAAGAGCTGTACACTGAAAACTATGACACAAATGAAAGAAAATGAACAAGACACAGATAAATGGAAAGTTACCCATGTTCATGGTTGGGAAGAATTAATGTTGTTAAAAGTTTACCCAAAGCCATCTATAGATTCTATGGTCAAAGAGCACAAACTTCTAGTTATGAGTAAATTCTGAGGATTTATTATTCATCATGGTAACTATAGTTACAATACTCTATTCCATACTTGAAAGTTGATAAGAGAGTAGATCTTAAAGGTTCACAGCACAAAAATAAATTGTAATTATGTGAAGTGACTGATGTGGTAAGTGCCCTTACTGCAGTAATTATTTCACAACACATACATGCATCAAACCATCGTGGTATACACCTGCAACTTACACAACGTTGTTTTACCTTGTCTCCCTACTAAAAATTTGTTGGAGACTTTTGCCTCACATTTTGAGATCATATAATGTGACAAAAAGAACTAAATAAGAAACTCAGATTGAATTGTGTTTATTTTTTTATTTATAGGAACTAAAGAGAATGGGTATGTATAAAAAGCAAACCAAAACTAGTAAGCTCAGGCTCCAAATGTCAATCAACAGAAAATGTCAATATTCAGTAAATTACAAATATTTATAACTCAAAAATTATCTGATAGAAGTAACTTGATTGTATGAATGCATTAGTAGACATCTGCCACTTAGAAGCTCATCTTTGGATTTTCACAGACTTTTGGGAGCATTTTTCTGATGAGAGATGTAATGATGTTAATCAAAGTGGAAATTGTTTAACAGCAACCATTTCTCTAAACTATCATAAACACAGCCTTAAATGACATATTAACCGGTAGCAAAGGAATGTAAAATCTAAATTATTTATTACTTTTACCCAGAAGCAACACTTAAGACCTAAAAATTGGTGTATCAAGCCCTTTTTAGTTAGTTATTTTTTTTTTCCTGTTTGGTGCTTTGAGACTATAGTTTTATTCAGAAAATTGATTTGGCATAAGGTCAGGAAAGTATCTCTGTCCTTCTACTTTTAGAATGCTTAACATAGCAACAAGAATGTTGCATGTATTTTTCTGTGCAGTTACTCAAGCAAAGCAAAAGTGGCAGACACATTTTACCACAGAAAATTCTCCAAAAAGAGGCAAATTATGAGGAATCTACAACTAAAATTACATTAGTGTTCTCAAACTACAGGAAACTTACTAATAGTAATGTTCATTAATTTAATCTACCTTGGTTCATTAATTTTATGTTGTTGGCTGTGAAAATGACACTGTGCTTCCAGCCTAAGATGATGTCTTTCTTTGCAATCTTTTTATATTATCACACTGGCCCATATTAGATGAAACTACATTTATTGTATCTGAGCAAATCTGAGTAAATAAAGTTTATCTTTTATGAACAAACAAAAAATTGCCAATCAAAAAGAACAAGGTACTGTAAATTCTTCCGTGGTGAACACTTTACCCTCTTAATAAGGCCGAGACCAGGCGCAACAAGAATCGTGTCTGATAGCAGTCACGTTCTGGGCAAATGAGAGTATGTGAACATGAAAGCAGACTATGATCACATTTTCTGCACCAAGAAATAAGGTTAAGGAAAGTTGGACAAAGTATTACTTAACAGCATATTTTGCTCAAGATGAAGATCTTTTGGGCACACAACATCATTGCTTTCAAGTCATTCCCAAGCTGTATCTGTCTGTGGAGGAAAAATGGCTATCTCTTCCACAAGACAACGACAGAAATAGGCTGTGGGTTTGCGTCCATGTCCAATCAGCAGCAATATGCATAGCAATGTGTGGCACAGCTTGTGTAATGAAGTTCCCAGCATGCAGTCCGGAAAGGTATCCTCCAGTGTGTAGGGTGATTTATTTCCTCTGTCAAGAGGCAGGACAGCCAGAACTTGTCCTTCCCTATTCTACCTGCAAAAATACTCTGTCATCTTGGGAGGTGTTAATGGGTTCTGGGAGTGAGTGTGGTACAGGGGCATTGTTTTGAACCCTTCATTTAGCTGGGCTATTTCCCATCCCTTTTAATTCTCTGACTGGAACATTAATGGGGATTTCTTCAAAAACAAAGCAATCTCTAGTGAGAAGGACTACCAAATCGTACTATTGCCTTGAAAGCAGTATTTAGAATGATGACTAAAAAACACTTTTGCTATGGTAAAAGTACATAGAAAATGAGAAGGAACAGCCTTGTATATAATTTAACAACTTTGTAGTCTGGGTGAAAAAAAAAACAAAGTATGCCTCTGCCCCTTAAAATTATTGAAGTCCATACATTTAGAGTAGCCATTATTTATTGTGCTAAAATATAGCTATTAATATAGCTTTTTATGCCATTTATATTTAGATTTTTATTGAGAATTTTAATTTTCTTTTAATCTTTTTTGAATATATGGACATTTGTTTAACAATAACTATTGTCTCCCCCAAACAGAATTTTATTTATTTTTAAATAAAGAAAACTAAATAAGTAAAATTAAATTAAAAATTTAATCTAGCCCTGCCTGGTGTGGCTCAGTGGATTGAGAGCTGGCCTGAGAACCAAAGGTTCGCTGGTTCAATTCTCAGTCAGAGCACATGCCTGGGGCGTGCAAGGGGCAACCACACATTGATGTTTCTCTCCCTCTCTTTCTCCTTCCCTTCCCTTCTCTCTAAAAATAAATAATATCTTTTAAAAATTCAATCTAATTATTCACATTTAAATTATCACCTCTAATTGTAGTAATTATTAAATAATAAAACATGTTCAATCTTTTTAAAAGATTACATCAGGAGAATATAATTGGGCAGAAAATATGCTAATGTTGGTATATTACTTCTTTTACCAAAATTTTTGATATCAAGTGTTTTTATAAATGCTTTACATTAGGTGTTTCCTCACAGAATTTATTATTTAGAAAGCCATCATTATTTGTTGTTAGAAAATACATCCTATATTCTTTTCCTCTAGTATTTCAAAAGGCTATATTTTGAAGGGTTAGTAAGAATTTCATTTGGAGAATTTGCAAGTGAAAATAAGGTCTGATTGTCTATAGATGAAACAGTGTTGAAAGCCTAATATGATAGAAACAATTTTTTGATAGAAAAAAATGAAGAGAATAGATGAATTATCAAATCAAATACTTCTGAGGAAAATTTTATTTGAGGCTCTTTCTAATAGGATTATCTTATAAAAGTATGGCAGTTATTTAGCCAAATCTATTGAAGAAGCATCATGTCACAGGGAAGATCTTACATGTCATCTGTTTAGGTTCAGACTGTTAGATCAAGAGCTCCTTGAGTGAATAGTTGCATGTCTGTATACAAGTTGCTTAGAAAAGCATAAGATTCCCTAGCTGTAATAAAAAAAAAATTCTTGGTTGTTGTAGTCCACAGGGTTTTACAAGGTTAAATACAACAACTGGCACTGTGTGTGTGTATGTATGACATGACATTCATACTACACTCAATAAGCATGTCTATGCCACTTTAAATTCTGCTACACAACAATTCTGTATTTTTCCACTTTATCCACTAAAATATTTTGCTTTCTGTGAGTTGAATTCTAGGACCCAATTTCTGCAGAGCTACTGTGGGGATCATTTTGATATTTTTCTAATGTGTTTTTTGGGCATTTTAGACATGTAGTATTTTATCTTCAACAATGACATTACTTATCATGTAGGGTTTGGTAAAAATCTGTTTCAAAAATCAAATCATCTTTGTTGATTGGACAGCCCTAGTCATTACCTTTGGATTATAGAGAATTTTTTTTCTCAGTGCTCTCTTACATCTATGCTTGTTGAAAGGTTGCAAGTTTAAATGGAAAGGAAGGGTAAAAATCTAGGAAGAGCAGTGAGCCAGACTTATTGGAATTCTTATTGATCAGAACAATTGTTAATCTAAAATGAAGAACCTAAAGCATAAAATCAAGAGTGGTTTATTTTATTCTTACTTATTCTACACATATTACCTCATCTAACAATCATGAGGGTATATGTTATTAATCGAGTTTTAAGGGAAACTGTGTCTTTGAGAGGTTAGGTAACTTTGAGATTAGGGAAGAACCAGAGCTCAAACCCAGGCTTGCCTTATGCCAAACCTATATGCCTATGCTCTTTACTTTGTTATAGCAACCCCTACTCTCTTCTTTTCTCTCCCAACCTCTCTCTCTCATCTTTCTCTTCCCTCTTCCACCTTCTCTTTAGGTAATTATGATATTGATTAGAAAATATTTGTTCCTCTATATTTGTTTTTAATATTGAAATTTTTATTATCTAGAAGATTAGAATCAGGCTGCATGGTGCAAAATGTCAAACTGTTATGTCAAAATCAGGAACTTGGGCAAACAAAGTGAAGTTGCTACCAAATCCAAGGAAATCAGGGGTTACAAACAAGAAGACAAGGGAAAATAGTATTGATCAGAAGAATCTCACTAGAGGGTACAGCAGGAAAGAAGGAGCACTTAGAAAATTTGTGTAACTTTTCTGACTGTTAGCTTTTTCATCTTTATGGATATAACTCCTTTCCATGAGTTGTGAGGATTAGTTATCATGAATGAAATGCACACAACTGTTCTTGACATGTGGATATAACTCAATAAATGGCCATTACCAGGGAAGAAAACCACAGAGTTTTGAATATTTGGCTATAAACTTGACTCATAGTTGAAGATTTTCTATAAAACAGGGTTCCTCAAACACCAAAGTGTTCTCAACACAGGCTATCATGACCATTGTCATGTCATTGCCCACTATGTCCTCACACAGGGCCAGAAACTGAAGTCAATGTTTATTTATATGAATGAATTAAAGTTTTTAAAAATGGGACACACATACATACCCAATACACACATATAATTAATATATACATTGTATTTTTTATTTTTTGTTATATCTATAATATTGTGAATTCATGATAAAAAGAAATTTGTTTCTTGTTATAATTTTACATAAATAAATTTTTAGAAAGCTCCAAAATGGTGAATATTGAATGGTGAATTATACATGTTGAATATAACTATTTTCTTTAAGATATTAGGGATAAATGTGAATTGTGATTAGATGAAAATTAAATAAAATTATATAAAAAGATATTGGCTAAACACCTAAAAATGTACAATAATATTCCTATTAGTCACTGCAAATATGTTAAAAATAGAGTGTGTGTAAATTCCTTCAAACCTTTTATTTTTTCCTCCAAATAACCACACACCTAGATTGAATGTTACCAATATCATACAGCTTCACTCTTCTCTATTCAGGTGATGACGGTGAAAGTATCAGAAGGAAGTTAGATGTGAAGTGTAGAATGAGTCCTGCTTGTCAAAAATCATCTTTCTAAAACACACCTAGTCCTTTTATTCCAGGGCTGAAATTCTTTCAATATCTCTCCATTACCTACATATAAGAGCCAAGTTATTTGATCAGTAGATCATATCTTTCATGACCTCTTCCAACTTGTTTACTCCTGCTCTGACGCATGAACTTGCATTGCAGGCTTACTCAAAGAACTTCTGAAATTGCCACACTCTGTCATGCATGTGACATTCTCCTTGAATGTCACTTGAAATATCTTTCCCCATCTGATGTTGCCCAATAAACTTCTCATACTTGGAGGTATAGGTCAAGTGTAACTTCTTTTGTGAGGATTTCCTTAACTGTCCCTTGCATGGTGTACCATTTCATTATACCTTTGCTTTCATAACCTTTATATAGTAGTTTCTATTTCTATCATAGCACTTCGCAGAACAGTGTTACTCTTATGTTTTGATGCCCTAATTAGCTAGTAAATTGTATGAAAACTAGGAGTCTGTGTTCTTCTTCTCCTCAAATCCTAGCCTGCTCTCTGGCTTAATAAAATAATGGAACTCAAGAGGTCTGCGTTGAATAGATGAATTACAGAGTGTTCTTGTTAGAGAATTCTGTGGTTCACCCAGGATTATCTTCTGCTTGGAATGTGACCCTGGGGGGGATAGAGCATTGGTAGCCACTATCATCTCTTGGGGGGATTTTAAGTTCTTTGAACTTAAGATCTCAGGAATTTTCAAGAATAATAGCATAATACAAATACGGGCAAACATTTTTAATAGTGATAATAATATTTATTTCCATTTAAAGCTTTAAACTGACAACTGTACTTAAATATTTTCTTCCTCTGAAATGAAGTGCTCTAAGCAGGCCCTAGAGCATATCAGCTAAGTAATGCACGGTGTCCAGACAGAGTCTTTTAGTTTGTTAATCAACCAAAATTCCTCGGAGCTATAATGGTTGACTATTATACAATTCCAAATTTTTATTCTTAGTCATATACTATTTCTTCTCCTCCTCCTCTTCCTCCTCCTCCTCCTTCTTCTTCTTCTCCTTCTCCTTTTCCTTCTTCTTCTTCTTCTTTTTCTTCTTCTTCTTCTTCTTCTTCTTCTTCT